>BLBF01000037.1:1982731-2016159 GCA_015471245.1 Laticauda colubrina
TTCACGTGTAATCATTAAGCTTCTGTCTTCTCAGTGACCTTTTACAGGGCACGTACAGAGACAAGGAGTCAAACATTTGCAGAAATGGTTTATTCACTTGGGATTACATTGTCTGGCATGCAGCTTTGTGAAGAAGTAATATCCTGATCAAATATAAATCTTGCCATCCTGTCTGTCCTGATATCTTGCTTTTGTTTGAGCCATTGTTAAATCTGTACATTCCGTCTGACCTGGGCTTAACCTAGGTTCTGAATAAACAATCACCCCCTTTTGAATGAGCATAATAAAAGAGCGTGTACCCAGCCATTCTGGGAGCACTCATCGTGAGGAACTTCGTCTCCTGTCGTTTCTCTCTCCTTCGCTCCCTATCATGAGACGCCCATCTGATGCGGGATAGCAGATACCGCAAATACAAACATTAATTCTATTTTTGCTAATTATCACAGCATTGCAGTAAGCATTCCAAAGGGTGGGGAGTAGGGAAAAGATGCTGTAAGATTTTTTCCTTTTTACTTGTTGAGTAAAACTTATTTACGAGGTCACTTAGTTCTGAAAGCCTTCCTGGCTATATTTAGCTGACATGGCCATTTAGGTTTCTATCCTTTTGATGCTATATAGCAAAGGAAAATTGAAATAAATCATAACAACAGTTGTGGTCATGTGTTTTTTACTTAATCACCACTTTGTTCATGACTGAATTGCTGGTTCCAATTACGGTCACTTATGTGGACATTTGTAGTTATCTAACAATATGATCTTGATTCACTCTTTATATAACCAAGTCACTTCAATATATTTCTTTTGTATTGATCATTCACTTTTGTTTTCAATTTATGTTAATTAAATACTTTCATTGTTAATTTTATCGAGTTTTGGTTTACCAGACACACACCTAAGTAATCTATTTCTATTCATTCAACATACTATTCAGCTTCTCTTTTAAGCCATACCCAATTCTCCTTTTCTAATAATACAATGGTCAGAAGCACTCTTATATTAATTTCATATTCTTTTAATATTATTCCTCATAACAAACTAATAATTTTTATTAACATTTTCATGTCTTAAGCTTTTTTCATCTGTTTTCTCATTTGGTAAATTTTACCAAGATACATAAATTCCTCTAAGTGCTCTAGTTTTCCACTATGTATGTGTTATTTTAATTGCATTTTCCATATCAAATGCAGCTACTTTGCTTTTCAATTGGTTTTTCAGATCAATGCTTTACTCAATCTAACTTTTGCAAAAGATCATTCAGGTTTTAGTTAATACCACACCTTGTCTGCATACAAAAGTTCACATACATTCATTTCCTAAAACCAGAATATCTCTAATTAATCATCAAAATATTTTTATGCATTTATAAACAAACAACCAGGGAACATTACAGATCCTTGGTTCAATGTTAAATTATTCACTAATCATCCTATTCACTGTATCTACATTTGAGGTGTCAAACTCAAGGCCCCGTGGACCGAATCCGGCCTGTGAAGTGTTTAAATATGGCCCATGGGGCTGCCCTGGAAACAGCCAAGGACTGGCCGACAGTACTTCTGCCAGAGAAAACGGAGCTTTGGGGAGTTGCGTGCGGCCCTCCTGAGCTCTGTTTTAGGTGGCAGAGGATTGCAGGAGGCTGTTGCAGCTGAAAACAGAGCTTGGAAGCCCATTTTCACTATCAGAGTACTCGGGCCACCACCTGCACCCTCAACGAGTGACATCGAGCCAGCCTGGCCACACCCCCCCCCCCCCCCCCCCCCCCGAGGTCAAACACAACCCCTCAATGAAATTGAGCTTGACGCCCCTGATCTACATGCAAACTGTAAATCTACCATATACTGCTCTTATTTCATTTAGCCACCAACCTGCATTTCCATATATGGGCAAACATCTCAAAATTTGAGTCTAGTTACTTTATATGCTTTCCCTGAATTAACAAACACACAATCATCTCTGTCATAGTCAGATACTAGCAGGGTACTCGTGGTTCATTACAAAACTATATGATCAGCCAAGTTTTTAGGAAGGAAAATAAGGGGAAAAAATTGTGCCTCTTCCTACCAGCATCCATCAGTATTTATCTGGCTAGCGTCCTGTCAGTGTGTGAGAGTTGAGAGGTGTTTTGAAACACAAACAGTCTTTGCTTTGTGAGCAAGGCAGCAAGGAGCTTGGGCATGGCTTACCTCAACTGTTCTGTAGTAAAGCTGTTTGCCACTGTGAAAGTAAAACTGAAACTGAAACTCCTCTGCTTGTGTTTTGCATTTGGAAGAGATTTCTTTTCAGGTGGGGAGGGAGAGTAGAACTCCTTAGCATCAGAGTGTATTAATAATAATATATGAAATACTAATGCTCTGATGGTCATTTTGAAAAATCCTTTCTTAGTGAGCACCTAGAAGCCAAGAGGAACATACGTGCCAAATTTCAAGTTTGTAGACTTTACAGTTCTGGAGATTTTGTGATGACGCATGAGTGCTTTTTTGCTTTTATAAATATAGATTTCTCAATGATTTCCTGAATGCAAAATCTGATTGCATGTACCCTGCCTGGTATAAATAATGCTGTACTTTGTATGCTTGTTCATTGTCATCTCCGTCTCCTACCTTTCTGCTCAGAATTCTGCCCAGCACTATTTCAAGAACTCTTACTAAGACCCCTATACTTCTGAATTTATTCATTATAGTTCCATTTGTACAAGTGAACAGTAATGGTATTCTTTCAAGTGTCAAGAAGAAATGAAATAATCACATGCCTGTTAAATATATTGCACAGACATCCATTTAGCAAACTGTACTAGCATTTAGTATTTCTCCAATTGTATATCCATATTTGCAACCTCAAAACTTTTAAACATTTTCACAGCACTTATGATTTATCTTTTATGTTTACTTTCCTACATTTCTTTTGCCTCTTTAATTC
Source organism: Laticauda colubrina (assembly GCA_015471245.1). Classification (NCBI taxonomy): domain Eukaryota; kingdom Metazoa; phylum Chordata; class Lepidosauria; order Squamata; family Elapidae; genus Laticauda; species Laticauda colubrina. The sequence goes on from BLBF01000037.1 coordinate 1,985,645, forward strand.
TTAATAATTCTTTCCCTTCCTTGATTAAATTCTTTGTAATTTCTTGACTCTATTATATAAGCATTACTTTTGCATGTTGCTTTTTCTCATCCATAGCTTTTTCATCTATCTATTATACTTTTTCATATTTTTACCAGCATCTCCATATACTTCTATGGTACTTTTCACTCTGCATCAAGTAGTTTCTATAACTTCTTTCCTTATGTCCATTTTCCATTCATCCTGTTTGCAGATTACACAGGTTTCTAATGCTTTTTATACATGATACATACTCTTTCTTCCTGCAATAATTTATTTCCATTTTTGCTTCTTTACTTATTTCCTTTTCTTCTGTCCCTTTTGCCACAAAATCCAGTTTTGACACACAAATACATACAAAATGGTCTTTCTACATTCAAACCTTTTCATTATCCTTGCATTTTTCATAAATTCTCTTAACATTTCATTAAAAAATCACTATTCATGTAGTTTATACTTATACTCATTCCTTTCCCATGCATATGTATAAAAGACTAATGATTCAAACACAAATTCAGAAGAGATGACCTTTTATAAACAGACACACATCAGTCATAATTCTCATTCGTTTTGGACCAAACAGCTCAATCATGTAACCTGCACTTGTTCCAACTAACTTTTCTTTTTAAAAAGATAGCATTCTCAACATCTTTGAAAATCATGAAAGAAGCTGGGTTATGGGTAAAAATAAAGAGTGAAAAGATGAAAACAAAAAGTTTAAAGAAAAATAGGAAAATGAACTGCAATTTATAGTGCAGCTAAATGAGTAGGTTAGTACAGTTGCTCAACAACAAGACACGAATGAAGTGGGCATGGCAGTGCCTGCATTTTCTGTGTCATTTGAGAAGAACATATCTTCCTTACTCTTTCCTTACCACTTTCCGTAGAAGGACAAATTTAAAGCTTACTTTTATATTTTATTACTGTTTAGTTTGGAAGTATTACTGCTTCAGACAGGAAGGCTATTCAGAGAGTGGTAAGAATGACAGAAAAGATTATTTGGAAATTCACTTTCTGCTATCTAGGACACAGCATATAAGCAATGCTTAACCAGAGTCTGCAATATTATCAGAGATGATACACATCCTCTCCATGACCAGTTTTCTTTATTACCTTCTGGGAGGAGGCTTCATTTCTCTGAAGTAGAACAACAAATTCTGTAATAGCAATAGCACATAAGACTTATATAGTGCTTCACAGCAGTTTACAGAATCAGTATATTGCTCCCAACAATCTGGGTCCACATTTTACTGACCTCAGAAAAATTGAAGGCCGAGTAAACCTTGAGACAGTCAGGATTGAGGGAATCAAACTCCTGGCAATGTGAGCAATCTTATCCTGCAATACTGCATTCTAACCACTGTGATACCAAGGCTCTTAATAGCTTTGTACCACATAGTATGAATTTTGTTAACTCTCAAGACTCTTTTTTTGCTTTATATTCAAGATGGACTATGACTAATGTATATAATGTACATAAATGTAATATATATATGTGTGTAATGTATAAATAAAGCATATGTGTACAAATGTTATCTTATCTTATAAATTACCTTTTTCTGAATAGCTTTTTGAATAGTTTTTTATTCATTTCCAAAACTTTGTTGAAGGGGAAGGTAAGGTTACAGCATTTGTTTTACACAAAGTACTCTTCAGACTCTTAGATTTAGATTCAGAATTGGAATGAGACTAAAAACATAGAACTGTTCAGACATTAACACAGATAGAAATAATAAATTGATTTCTGAAAAAAGAATTCTGTGCTATTTTTAAGACCAAAAGGATGCTGATTATTAGAAAATAATGCTGCCACAATAATTTGCCTATTTTTTTATTTCCAATTTAATCAGTTTTAACAAAAATGTTCAAGCTAACTTTTGGGAGATTATATATTTATCAAATTCTCTCCACAATAAAATGAACAATTCACCTATTTCTTTCCAACTGGTAAGTTCACAGTAATTGGAAACTCTGTACAGACACTGGTAAAGCGAAATATAGCTCACAAAACACATGTAAACTGAACCTGCTAGCCTATCTGAGCAACTCTGTGGAAGTACTTCTTGGACTTGTATTTGGCCAGAATGAGTGACATAGGAGTATATTTGCTGTATAAGAAGACATGGGGCACAGTGACTGGAAAACCTAGATAAATTATACAGACACTTTTCAAATTGCTACAATCAGGACAAAGACTTATGTTTTTCTATTGCTCCAAACCTTAAAATTACAAATTATGTTTAATAAATATTCTAACTGTTTCAGAAATGCAAAAGAACACAGGGCTCAGCCTTTCTCTAATGGAGTTATTCCTTTAGAAAAGCACAATAATTAGATACAGTATAAAGAGAAAAGAAAAAAATACATTAAAAAAGTAGTCTTGATTCTTTATGGAATGAGCAAAATTAGCTTATTTTCACAAAGGTATCAACTGACTTTGTATCTGTTGATAGAAAAAAAATACCACTTATTGCTATGGCCAGCCTAAGCACTTAAAGAAGAGTTATAATCTTAGACTTGCCAGAAGTGGTAAAAGGGGCAGTGCAAGAACACACGAGCAATTATTTCGAGAAAATGATTAAACATGATCCAATATTTCTGTCCTTTCCTTCTACCATCCTAGAGGATATGATGATAATTCTCACCATAGTGTTTGCTATTACTGTAGATATTTTGTAAAAGGAAAAATAAAACCTCTCCCATTACAGGAAGAACAGCCCTATCATTTCCATTCACTGCTAAGTGAAACTTAAGGTATGTATACTCAGACAAAATCGTCAACAGCTTTATATACCTGTTCTCTTTTTAATTTTTCTCGTTTTCGTATAAGCTCTATCAACAACCGTGCTCTTTCAAGATCATGACGGAGTCTTTGCCAGTACTTCAATTTCTCTTTTAAGGCTTGTGTTTCTTCATCATCTTCCCTCTTAAGAAAGAAAAAAAATCATGTATTTGTTAGTTTAATTGAAATATTAAGTAGCTAATAACTCTATTACAAAAGCAACTGTTAGTACATTTTGCCCATAGTATAAAATTATGTGCAATGCTTTTTCTTCATGTAAAACACAACATCTCAATTTTGTATTTACACTTAATTAATTCACATATTTTACTCCTTGTATAAAATATAAGCATTCACATAATTTATATTATTCTTAATTACAGTGGTCCTGGATAATTGTATCCATATATTATTAACTCAAATTTGCCAAGTATATGAAGTAAGGAAATAAAGGTACCTGTTGTGTGTTTCTTTGTGACTGCAGGCTGGACTGTAGTCTTCTCAATAAAGGAACACCATTTCTGGACAATCTTTTAAGTAGCCAATAGCTATGGACTCTTTCTACAAATTGCTTCTTTCGCTGAATTGCCACCTGATTCATAATTTTATTTAATCTGAAACAGGAAAGAAAGAAATAGCAATATTTTCAAATAAAACACTAAACATATTTTAATCATAAATCTAACTAGATTTTATTGTTTCAGAACTATTCTACTATATGAATATCTTCACATGCTTCTGTATCCAAAGAACAACTTTGAACAAAGATACTTTTTTTCAATTATTTTTCTAATATTGGATACTTGTGTCACAAATTATTAGTAGAAATCCCTTTAGGTTTAAAAGATTTATCATATATTAAAGAAGAATGCTAAACAAACTTATAGTAATATTTTTTGGCATGCAGTTACAATTATTTAAGTTTAGAATACTGTTATCAATTACACAGAAACTACAAAATCTGATATATCACATTATTGAATTATTTTGTACTTTGGAGTATTTACTCAGATCTACAGAGAAAGTTTACAAAACAAACTCTAACCAATTCATATATTCAAAAACCCCCAGGAAGTAAATGAATATGAATATATATATGCAGCACATCACTATATATTCATTACAAATTTTGTTAATTATTTAACATTTCAGAGAAAGATTACTAAACAAACTCAACACTTAAACACTTAAAAAACCTTCAATAAATAAATGATACATTTTATTACAAGTGTGTTAACTCATTTTTTACCACTTTATTACCATTAGATAATGCAGATCTGCATAAAAGTTCACAATACTTAAATCAATTAAATTGACTTATTTTTGAAAGATTTAATGGACCACAGGTTCATACATATTTGTCAGTCACTTGTATTATTTATTTATTAGATTTGTATGGTGCCCATATCACCCATCAAGTCACTTTAATTCATGAAACCTTTATAGCATCTTCTTGACCTTCTAGAGCAAGGGTCTTCAAACTTGGCAAGTTTAAGACTTGTGGTCTTCAACTCCCAGAATTCTGAGCTAACATGACTGGAGGAAAAATTCTGGGAGTTGAAGTCCACAAGTCTAAACTATCAAGTTTGAAGACCCCGTCCTAGAGATTAATTTTCAACTGATAGATGAGTTATGCAATTGGTTATCTAGCTTGATATATCCTCTAGTTCTATCATTATTCCAATCTTATTTGCTTCATCTAAGTACTAACAGGTGCACCATATTTCCTGCCATTATTTCTCAGCATAAACTGAATTAGCTAAAGTATCCTATTTGCAAAAAAAAAGGTACAATGAAAACACAAACTGGGAGCAGAGATAATTTCAGATGAATACTAGAAACTGATATTAAAACACACTTATAAGAAATAGTCTTTATACACTTGTGTAAATAAATGAAAAAAGACCTAACCATCCATCCACCTCCCCCCTTCAGAGTATGGTTCCCCAAATAACAACTCATGCTATTTGTGAAGGGTAAGCATTTTCCATTAATTTAATATGATATTGAGAATTCCAGTGTAGTTAGGAAACTTGGTTACCAGAATAAAGTGTATTTGCTCTTCCAATCTCTTATTATAATGCATTGTGAAACCCTATATCCCTTCTTAGTTTCAATGGGTTTAATAATTTAACACTGTCTACAGATATATATTAAGTCTCAGCAATATTTATCTTAGAATATAGGAAGGACAGGTTTTTTTAAAAAAGTAGATTACAAATTAGCTTCATTTTTGAGAAACAGTAAATTATAATATTTTAGCTTGAAAGTCTTTCTTATTAAGTCCAGGACAACAGGAGAACATTCTAAATAACATTTAAAATAACAAGCCTTGCTCCTGATGAAGTGTGTTCCAACTGAAAGAATTTTATAAATTTGTTATGTGAAAGTACAAGACTGTTTTATTTCAACACTTTAAGTCAGAGCTGCCTGACATATTCATATAATTCATTATCATTTAATAGTTCCATAAACTTCTTAAAATATACTTAAATTCTTAATATTAAACTATCCAGAACACATATATACCAAAAAATGTTCTGAAGTTACTGTTATGTTAAATATAATCTGAAAATTGTTAGAAATCAAGGAATGAATATCATAATGTACTGTAGTTCTACATAGCTTATTCCTAACTTCAAAGTGTGACCTGCCAGAAAAGGAACAGATATAGATATCTGTTCAAGTATCAAGCTAAATAAACTACAGAAATAGTTTATTTGTTTTGCTGGACAAAACAAATAAACAAGGACAAGGAATAAAGTACATTAGCTAAAATTGTCTGTTTCATAGCTTATAAGCTTCTACTTGAAGTTCACTTAAGTTCTAGATACATTTTGGAAGTTTGAAGAGTTAAAATGTTTGGTATATTTAAGATATAAGACACAATAAGAACAAACAATATTTGTTTTCCAAAAAGCCAGACTATGCAATGCCAATAATAGGATTATGGAAGCTGTATTGCAAAATATGTAAAGGACAAAATTTTGTTTCTTCTTAGCAAGCACACAAAATGCAATATAACTCCCTTCTTTCTCCATAAGATATGTCTGCAACTTGAGTAATACCTCAGAAACTGATATCCTTTTGCAGTCACTTTAAGACTGAAAGAACTCTTGTTCAAAAATGTGTTTTTGAAAACAGTGTATTACTAAAATCAATTATACAGAAGAAAACATGCAATGCTTCACCATATAGTTTATTAAACAAACTTGAATAATTCCAAATAGCTGGAAAAAGCAGCTGAACAGTGACATAATCAAAGTATGCATAATTTCTTTCATGGAATACTAAATATGGACAAGGAAATATCAAAACATTAGGATTAGGATCAGTTCTACTAAGTTGACTGAAAGAAAATACTTCCTCTCATACTATATAATTAACTTGTGAAATTCATTACTATCAGACGTGATTACGGCCACTCATTTGGAGGTATTAAAACAAGAGAGGATAAAGGCATGAAGAACAGGTCTATCAAGGCTTTTAAGTCTTGAAAAGACAGTGCTACTTCCAGATTGGAAATAATATGCCTTCAAATACCAGATGAAAAGAAACAACACAGGACAGGATTATGTTCCTACCTCTGGCTTGCATAGCTTCAGATTCAAAGGCAAAAAGATGCTCTGGAGCATGATTGGGCACTCACACAGCAACTCCTTAAAGAGCTGGATTGTTTCCCAGGATCATGTAGCTATTCTTTGCAGCTGCAGCATTATCCAAAGAAAAATCTTTATTTTAATGAGTTACAGACAGGCGCTACATATGCAAATCCACATACTCCAGGGCAACTTTCTGCCTTTGAAACATAAACATTGCATAGCCCTAATTCATATCTAGCAGTCATTCTCAATTAGTCACCAGGCTTACCTATTCCAAATCAACACAAGGATAACAAATGAAAATCATTTATGACTGAAATTTATTGCAAAAGTAAAATCTAAGAGAATGACCATTTTTCATTTCCTTTAATTGTTAAGGATCTGGGACCTTTAGTGTATCTTGTCTTGAAAAAGCCTATTAAGCATTAATTTTTGCTCCTCATTAATACGTTAGTAATACTAACAACTGCAAAAAATTAAAAAAGAATATTTTCTTACCTCTGGGGAGGGATACAGGGAGCAGATACTGCAGGCATAACTGCACATGTTTCAGTTAGTGTTTTCTTTGACTTTTTAGCTTTTTTTCTGATCCTTGATGTAGACCTGGTTTTGGCCATGCCCTCCTTTCGGTAGAGGCCATTTTTCATTTCAGCTTCTCCATAAATATTCAGAGGCCTCCGAACAGATCCTGGTGGTGTATGTATATCACAATATGCAGTTTTTTTCACTGAGAATGTTGTGCCTCCACCAGTTAATTCTTTCACAGGTTCCATTTTCATATACAAACCAGCTTTTTGAGCGCATGTAACATGGAATGCTGTGTAACAGTTTGCTTTGTGGCACTGAATACAGGCACCAACACCTTTCTGTTTACAGAGGTAGCATGTTAACTTCCATCGGGCAGGGGGAATGTTTTTGACTCCATCTATTGGCTCAATAAAAACTGTATTGGCAAATCCAACCTCTGGAATCCAAAGAGCACACACAACATGTCCCCACCGATCATCGTCAGTCTTTTTAAAGGCACCTCCTTTGTTTGGACACAGTACACAGTCTACAGGCCTTGAACGAGATTGCAGACATTGTCTGCAAAGCCACTGGCCCTCAGGTATATATGGCACCCCGTAACACTCCTGATGCACAGCTAAATTACACATGTCACAAAAAAGAATCACATTGCTGTTCTGACATTCTCCATCCATGCAAATACAACAAACTGCATCTTCGTCAATTAAAGACTGATGTTCACCCTGTTTTTGAGTCTCACAGTAAGACTCTTTTTCAAAACGGTCCATAAGAAATTCAAACATATTTTGTGATACAACTGAGACTCCATCACTTTTTCGCTTCTCGTTGATTATTTCTAACCATGCATAATCTTCTTCATCCATATCGTATTCCACTTCATTATCTAATTCTTCTGAGGACTTTTCAATGAATTTATAGTAAGTCGGAGGTCTACGAGGTGCAGAAGGTGGGCTATATTCAACAACATGCACTTTTGGTTCTGGAAGAGTACTTGCAGTGGGTGGAATGCCATGTGTGTTTGGAAGAGTTTCACTTTTCTTTTTAACTTTATTGTTTCTGTGCCTCTTTGCTCTCAGACAGATTAGTGGCCTCTCACTATTTTCTTTATTGCTGTTGCATTCACTTAATTCTTGGGCTGTAAGATCATCTTCCAATATAATCTCTAAGGGTTCAAAGATACTGATTCGGTGTAAGCGACCTTCAATTTCTATTTCTACCATCCTTTGCGCTTGGGCATAGGTTAAGGTTTCTCTCGTAGGGGACCGTTTAATACTGCATGGAGAAGAAGAGTGCCGTGCTGAAGATACTCGATGACATCTTCCTTTCCTCCTCATTTGGTAATGATTACCTACAATTTAAAAGAGTGATTGTTAAAATAGTAAGCTTGAACTGTGCGATGAAAACAGACAAGTTTACTTTTTTTTTGTCTTGAAGGATAAGGCTAGCACCTGTATTTTTGAAAAATATGCACTAGAAAACACACAACTTAAAATGAAGAATTCCATAACTGTTATACAGATACAGTGATCAATTTATAAGTAATCAATATTACTATCTATCTTTCTCTGACATTAGAAATATATTCCTATATTATAGGAACAAAATGACAAAATGAATAGAAAAGACTGATTTAATTGAAAAAATGGTCTAAAGATAAAAGTTCACTTGTACTATAATTATCTTAAAATTATTAAGCAACTGAAATTATTCTAAAATTCTTACTTTTAAAAACTCATTTACAGACATCCACAAATTAGTTTTGTCTTCCATGTCATAGAACTATAGGGGGCTAGAAGAGACTTTGGAGGTCTTCTAATTCAACCCACTGCCCAAAGCAGGAGTCTTATGCCATCTAGGACAAATAATTATCTGTTTTTCTCTTAAAACTCTCTAACAATGGAGCACCCCAACTCTGGGAGGCAAACTGTTCCTCTGATTGTTTTCACTGTCAGGAAATTCCTCCTTAGTTTGGCATTGATTCTCCCTCTGAGGAGGTTCCACCCATTGCCTGTTCTCAGGTGCTATGGAGAACAAATCAACACTTTCTTCTCTTCCTTCAACTACTGGAAGATGGCTAGGCCTCCTCTTCATTAGGCTAGACATACTAGTTCCCTTAACTGTAGAAATTAGCCTCCAGAAAAATTATCATTTTTGTTGATCATCTGTGAACTTTTTCTAGGGGCTTCTACATCTTTTTTTGTATCATGGTGACCAGAAGCAGATATAGTATTTCACATGTGACTTCATTAGTGAAATACAGTAAGTCCTTAACAGCCATTTAGTGACTGTTACAATGGCGCTGAAAAAAAGTGATTTATGACTATTTTTCACACTTACAACCATTGCAGCATCTTCATGATCATGTGGTCAAAATTCTCTCACTTGGCAACTTACATGTCTTTATGGCAGATGCAGAGTCCTGGGGTCATGTGATCACCTTTTGCACCTTCTGACCAGCAAAGTCAAAGTGAAAGCCAGATTCACTTAACAACCCTTACTAACTTAACAAGTGCAGTGATTCACTTAGCAACTGTCGCAAGAAAAGTCATAAAATGGTGCAAAAGTTGCAGCTGTCTTGCTTAGCAACTAAAATTTTGGGCTCAATTGTGGTCGTAAGTCAAGGACTACCTGTATAGGGTGGTACTATCACTTCCCATGATTTTGGTACCTTCTTTTGATGTAGCCTAGAACTGCATTTTTGTTATTTTGCCAACTGCAGCACATCACTAACTTAAGCAGTAATTGATAAGGAAACCTAGATCCCACTCACAGATACTACTGCTGAGCCAGGTACTGCCTATTCATATTTGTTTTTTCCTGTGTAAATGGATGGCCTTACTTTTCTCACCATCAAGCTGCATTTTGTTGGATCTTTTTGAATCCTGAGTCTATCTTCCAAAGTTTTTCAATATCCCCCCACCCTCAATTTGGTGTCATCTACAAATTTGATATGTGAATTGGTTAAAGTTACATTTCTACATATATTTATACAGAATTAAAAAACATATTTGTTGTTTATACATATACATTTATCAAATGGTATGAAAATTTTGGTTCGCTCTTAAATGAAGTCAGAACAAAAACAGTCTTCACATCATTGCCTCAGAGGGGAGAAAAAATGTCTAATATGCATACACATATACATTCTTGCATTATTTCTTTAATTCCAATAAATATTCTTTTTCTCACACCCAGGATATACATTATAGATTTTTCCTGTTCTCACATTCAACAGAGTAAAAATCTCAGCCTTTTTAATGCAGAGTCGTTTGCTGAAATGAGCAGCTATAGAAATCAAATACATAAATAAATTAAAAAATGACATTTTAAGACAGCATTGTCTATATTATGAATATTTTTATTCTCCTCAGGACAGCCTTCCTATTCCAAAATTCTGCCTAGGACATGTATGAAACAAAAAGGCAACTCTGATTCAACATACCTAGTTAGAAATGGAAACTTAATATGTCTTGAACTTGGAAAAAAACATCCCATATTGTGAGTTTTATTCTATGTTCAAAACAAAATATTCCTTTCTTATTCCAAGTTCAGGACAAAAAGTCCTGTATATGTATACAAATGATTTTGTACCACTCAATAAATCAAACCACCATATGATTAGTTCATTTCATTTACATTCTTTGAAGTCAAGGAGACCTAGAATTATAGTCTTTGCTGCAACTGTCCGATGCTAGTTGAAGAGATGGATGAGAATAAAGGAGAGTCAAATAGGCATATGTGGCTTGATTTTTGATGATGTGGTATTATGGAACATCTTTATATTCTTTTGTTACTACTTTGTTTTTATATTTCTAAACTGTGTCAGCTGTCCATTATTGTTACTTGTGAGTAGGACAAGCACATTATTTGGGATATCAAAAAAGACTTGTGAATGCACAATGGGTGCATTAATTATCAGTTTATATTCTTTACTAAGTAAATAATAATTCATGATTTCAATGTAACTTTATTGTTCCTATTCTATGTGGACTAGGTTTTCTTTTTCTGTGAAATTCTCAAATGCAAAAGTATATATTGTGCAACATGAATAGTAGATTGCAAAATGCTGTTAAACTTATAGATATTAAATACATTTATATTATTTTATTTGCTAATAACTACAGATGTATATTTTTATACTATGCTATTTGTGGATTATTCTGAAGAAAAGCCATTGCTGTGGTTATTTCTTTATTTGACTCAGTTCTATGACTGTAAAAGAATTAGAGATGTTTTCCCCATATCGTATTAATGATTAAATTAATGTAAATAATTTATATTTGGATGGTTGATGTTATAGTAAAGGAATTCTGCTGAAAAAAAGTAATTGTTTAATGCAGATTTCAGTCAGACAAATTATGAAAAGTTGAGAGTCCACAGGCTATTATTCTTATGATGAATAGCTGAGATAAATTATACATTTATCTGAACAAGTAAACATCATTACCATACTTTGTAAAAAAAAACTTTGTTTACAAATATTACAAACCAAATCTTTACTATTTAATCTAAATGAATTACTTCCAGTAAATAATTTTGAAAATCCAGAATTTATAATTAATACCCAAGGTATGACATCTCTTGTAAATTATTAGATTCCACTGGTAGTTCAGCATTCTAAGCATTATACCTGGAATAAAATATATCATCTTCAGAAACAATTGAGAAAAAATATCTTGAATAGTAATTGACCAAATAGTAATTTCTGATAATGATATAGATCCCCTATTTCTTTTCATGTTCTCAGATCATATTATGTTGTTGCATTTAATTTTCAGTCTGTCTTGCTCATACATGACAGTAGCTCAAGTAACATCAGAAATTGTCCATGGAAAGCTTCCATTCCCAAAAGTACAATGGGAGGAAATTATCTTTGATACAATCAATTTCTTATACCCATACAGAGGGGGTGTTTAAAAAAAAACTTGGGAACCTTTTCATGAAAGAACTAAAAATGGCAAGAAAAATGAAGCAAGATCAAATATATATTGGTGGGAATTGGTGTAGGTATTGGGGGGGGGGGGGATGAAAACTTTAAATGTAATTCCATTAAATCAGAGTTCATTTTTTCTGATTTCTTCTGGAAAGTTTCACTGACACAATTGATTCTATTTTAGCAAAAGTGCAATACAGGACAAATGATCATCCTTATGTACCACACATATATTTGGAAAAATTGTACTGTAATATGAAGTAGACTGGTATTGAAGTATACCTGCAAAACATATAAACAAGTAGAAAAATGATGTTTGGACCATTCTGATCAAGAATACCCAGATAAAGACTATATGTATCTATAGAGGTATGCTGTTCCCAGTTAATTCCCCTCCCAATCTTTAGAATATGGATATACAGTACTCAAGAACACTGAAGGACATTTGTCTAGAGCTGTCTTATACCAATAAGCCAAGGAAGATGAGCAAACAGAATAAAGTAAGTTGGTGAAGAGTGGTGAAGAGTAGGGAATGAAAAAGAAGAACGGGATGACAGAGAATGAGGTGGCTGGATGGAGTCATTGAAGCAGTAGACATGAGGATAGGAAGGCCTGGAGGAACGTTGTACATGGGGTCGCAATGGGTTGGACACGACTTTGCAATTAACAAGGGAATGAAGCTCAAAAAGATCTTATTCCCACCTATAAAGATGTTGTACACATTCATCAAAGAACTATGTCTTCTAATTACAAATAAGTAAAACCATAAAATGTTAGGAGGAAAATGTATTTAATTGTTTTCATTTATCTTCCGTTCCAAATAAATTACAAATACACACTATAAAATACATTTAAACCTTTATTCTTCAAATGTTTGTTTACCATAATTTAAGAGCTGCCAATAAATTAATCCTTTCACTGGAGCAGCATTTCTGAATCTTGGCAACTTGAGATGTGTCTTTCAAATTGAACTCTCAGAATTTTACACACATCCTTAAGTTGCGAAAATTGAGAAACACTGCAGTGTTGTTTTTCAGGAAGACACTGGATAGTCATCTAGTGGGGATGAATCCTGCAGTGTTCAAGGACTGGACTTCTAAATTCCATCTAACTCTCTAAAATGTATACTTTTTCTTGTAAGGATTTATATCAGAACGCATGTGCAAACTATGTCTTAAGTCATAGTACTAGTTTTTCTGAATGACATTAATTTATGCTCATAATTTACTCAGATTAGGATCTCAATTTCTTTCTACTTTTCAAACTCATGATAAAGCTTTACTAAAAAACAGAATCCTAAAACACAGTTAACCATATATACTGCTTTATAGTGCTTTACAGCCCCTCTTTAAGTGGTTTACAGAGTCATCCTATTGCCCCCAACAATTTTGGCTCCTCATTTTACCCACCTCGGAAGGATGAAAGTCTGAGTCAACCTTGATCCTGGTGGGATTTGAACTGCCAAACTGTAGATAGCTGGCTGCTGAGGTAGCTTGCAGTACTGCACTCTAACCACTGTGCCACAGAGGTTCCTATAAAGCTGCTATAGACTAAAAATGTCTTTTTAAATGGTATATATTTTAAGTGAAATTATGTTAAAATAGTGATAAGAAATATTAGCATGTGCAGAGTTCCATAGAATTAAGATTTATTCTATGGGCTATTTTATATATTTCCATATGTACAACAATGTATTTACAAACCTTGCATCAAAATAAATATTTACAAAACTCCAAAGTTGTTAGGACTTACTTAAAAGTTATTTTTAAAATAGCATCTCATAGCCAAGTTTAGTTTCTACCCAAAAACTGTTCTCTTATACTGTGAATAACTACATACAAGTTTAAAAGTATTTGTTACAAGCAACAATTTGGAATGTAACTTTATGCTTGTAAAATACAATATAAGATTTCAACAGGTTTCACTCTCAAATACAAAGCGGACTACAATTCATCCAAATATTTATTTTTTAACAATCTTTTTTGGTTGGCCATTATTATAATTTTATAGCCAATAAGGCAGATATCCCAGATCTACGCATGCAGACATACCCTGAGCAGGTAGTCCTCGACTTACAACTATTTAGTTACAATGGCAGTGAAAAAGGTGACTTATGACTATTTTTCACACTGAATGACCACTGCAGCATCTCCATGTGACCAAAATTCAGATGCTTGGCAACTGGTTCATATTTATGACAGTTGCAGTATCCAAGGGTTTTGTGATCACCTTTTACAACCTTCTGACAAGCAAAATCAATAGGAAAGCCAGATTGATTTAACAGCAGTGTTACTAACAACTGCAGCGATTCATTTAACAACTCCGGTAAGAAAGGTCCTAAAATGAAGTAAAACTTATTTAACAAATGTCTCACTTAGCACTTAGAAATTTGGGGCTCAATTGAGGCTGTAAATCAAGGTCTACCTGTAGAACATAAACTATATCAACTTCAGAGAATTATTAAATCAGACATTCCATCATAATTATTTCAGACAACAAACAGACATGTTGAATTCAACATAATAATCAAGTTGCAGCAATAACAATCAACACTTCTTGCAACTGAAATTATTTATATCCTGCTTTTTACAAATAACAAATCCCACCTTTTACAAAGCCCAAAGATGGGCTTTGCCAGAAAATTTATTCAAGCAATACAAGCCATATATTATAAACAAATGGCAATTATAGAGGGAGAATTAACAGACTCTTATCAATATAAGAAAAGGTACAAGACAAGGTTGCCCACTATCACCTTTGCTATTCATATTAACTCTGGAAGTGTTAAATAGAAACATTAGAGACAAAAAAGAGTATAAAAGGAATGAAAATTTAAAAGGAAGAATTTAAATTGCAAGCTTTTGCAGATGACTTGGCCTTTATTTTAGAAGACCCTCTAGAAACAGCACCAAAACTATTGGAAAAGATAGAGGCATATGGCAAGGTGGCCAGCTTGAAAATAAACTAAGACAAGACAAAGATTTTGACAAAGAATATGTCACTAAGACAAAAAGAAGAATTGGCAGATATATTGAAAATTCAAGTCACGAATAAGGTTAAGTACTTGGGGATACATTTGACAGCAACATGTAGAACATTAAAAGAGAACAATTATATTAAACTTAAATAACAGATAGCACTAGACTTGACGAAATGGGAAAACCTACAATTGTCACTAATAGGAAGAATTTCAACAATCAAAATGAATATTTTACCCAGAATTCTATATTTGTTTCAAACAATACCAATTAGGCTTGGAAAGGACTACTTTGAAGATTTAAACAAAATTGTGTTGAAATATATATAGCAAGGTAAGAAAGCGAGAATAAAGTTAAAACTCTTATAAGATGCTAGAATCAGAAGAGGATTTGGTCTGCCTAATTGAGAGTTGTACTACCAAGCTACAAACTTGACATGGGTTAAGGAATTGATAACATTAAGAAATACTAGATTGTTGACATTACAAAGACATGATTTGTTGTTGGGGTGGCATGCCTTTCTATGGTATAAGGGAACTAAAATACAAGGTTATTTTAGAAGACATCATATACAGGAGTCACTGTGGTTAAACTGGGAGAAAATTAAAAGACAATGTTATTTGAAAATTCCAGTCTGGTTATCAACTATTGAAGCATTTTCTTATCCTATAACATATAAGAAGGAACAAACAGTTAGATATGGGGAAATTTTGAATGAAAAAGGTGAACTTAAATCGATGCAAAAACTAGAGGAACAAGGTATAAAGATGAATTGGTTTTCTTCTGCGCATTCAAGGTATTCTTGAATTCTTATACATTCAAGGTATGAAAAAGATGAAAAAAGATGTTGGAAATGTCATCAGATACCTGGCTCATATTACCATATGTGGTGGACTTATGTGGATGCAAAAAATATTGGACTAAAATCCACACGTGGTTGGAAAAAATGACTAAAAAGCATATAGATTTAAAACCAGAGATATTTTTATTGGGAATGCTACCTGATACATACAGCAAAGATTTAAAATATTTGATTGTAAATGTATTAACAGCAGCTAGGATTGTATTTGCTAAAAATTGGAAAAATGAGAAAATACCATTGAAGGAGGAAATTATCAAGAAAATACTGAAATGTGCTGAAATGAGTAGATTGACATTTGAAATTAGAGAACAAAAGGACAAACAATTTTATAAAATTTGGGACCTTTTCTAACAATGGCTAGATAACAAAATATAGCAATAGAATATGTAGAATTATAGAAAATAATGAATATATAAAGATGTATTTCTTTTGTTATTATTATTACATATATAAAATGTTTTTAGGATAGATTTGGAAGGACTATATGAATTGTTGTAAAATAAATTAAGTATAGCTATCTTGCAAAGTATGAATGAACAAAATTATAGTCAAATGATTAATACTAGGATATTCAATTTCTGATAATATGAGTTATTATGTAACTGTAATTGAGACTATGAAATCGATGCACAAAAAAATTGTAAACCAACCCACACACTGTTTGTACACTTATGGAAGAAAGTTGATGTTTTTATGTTTTGTTTGTTTTTGTTTGTCCTTAAAAATCAATAAAACTTAATTAAAAAAAAAAGATAAATTCGGATGAATAATAATTTATCAAGTTGTTATGCCAACCAACTATCAAACACTCTGGGCTGAAGAAAACCCTTTCTATCACGGCTACTCTTCAGTAACTCCAGCAACCTAATCCTGTTAAATGTTTACGCTCAAATCTATACCCATGTGGTCGTCACAAACCATGGAGGCCCAGTAACCAAGCCAATGGAAGGCAAACTGCATTTCACCCAAAAAGTGAAAGTGATCTGTACGGAAATTAATCCTCCCCCCCTTTGACGTCACCAAACCTAACCCTTTCGAGGAAGACAATTGAGCCGAAAGCCTGAAACGAGGTACAGAGAGCCATTATCCTAGCCACTAAATCCCTTGCACGGGGTGGAAACAAACAAACAAACATTAAGCTGCCATGCCTTCCTCTCTAAGAATGGTTCGTCCCACACGAGTCATCCCCCAGCACCAAACATTGGTTTCTCCCCGCCCTGTCCGCGCCCATCGTGACATAAACACACACGCTGAATGGCTCCGGAGCACGCCTCTTTTCCCCTCCCACACCCCGCCTCCGCGCCGATGGTTCCTGCCCAGACCCACTGGCTCCCCCTCCCCCATGTCCGCCCCCCCCCGCACTCCCTGAATGGTTCCTTCCGCACCAGGCCCAGCAACTCTTTCTCCAGCCTCCTCCACCGCAAGCGGCCCCCCGGCGCGCCCTTTCCTTCCTTCGCCCGCTTTTCCCCAGCTCTGCCGGGACAATACTCGGGCCGCAAACATGGCGCCCGCCCAATGCCATCCTGCCTCCGCAGCTCTCGGCCCGGCGGAGCCGACTCGAGAGGCCGTGCCAGAGCCGGCCAGCTTTTGCCCCACGCCCGAGCTCTCCAGCGCTCACCTGAGGGAGCCGCAAGGACGCGGCTGACAGGCCCTCCTCTTTTTTACTCGAGACACCGAGCTGGGTCTGAACTAACGGCGGGCCCGATGGGCTCCTCCGACTGTTAGCGCCCGGCGGGACGGAGACCGAGGCGGCAGCGGATAGCCCGCGCCGTCGCGGCCGCCCGCGAGACCCTGGTTGTGGCGGCGGCGGCGGCGGAGGGGGTGGTGGTTGCTGGATCCGGCTGCAGCGACGCATTCGGGGCGGGAGGCGGAGCGCGTCGCCAAGGGCCGCAGTCCGGCTGCGGGTTGGATGCGGAGGCGCCCGTGGCCGAGAATCTTCCCCTCCTCCTCCCCCCCTCGGCACAAACAATGCGGCGGCTTCACCACAGCGCTAGCGCCGGCGGGGGAGGGGAGGGAGGGAGCGCGCTGGTGGGGGGGAAGGAGAGGAGGAGGAGGAGGAGCAGGATGTGAGGGCTCCAGGCACCTCCCAGCCCCGCGGACGACGTCGACGCAAACGGCAAGCCGAGACGCCGCGCGTTTTGTGGGCGGAGCCAACGGGTCCCTTTTCCACCCCCCTCTCCTCATGAAGTTCGTCACCCCTCCATCAGCCAATCATCGTGGGGAAAGGTTTAAGGTTTCCCCCTCCCCCAAGCCTTTCTCGGCGGACGTAAACTGCGCTCCAGAAGAGGAGCGGGAGTTCGCGCGGTGTGGGCTGGGTTGGTGTTGGTTTTTTTTTGTTTTTTTTGCCCGCTGTCCGTTAAAACTTGCCGGGTTGAAAAGCAAAACGACAGTTAGAAAGCCAGCGTTGTTGGTGTGGGGTTGATGACTGCCATTTTGGTTCACTCCTATGAACCCTCCAATTAAAGGATGATGATGGTTTGCGATTAAACTCTGGTTTACTGGCGGATTGCTGAGTAACACATGAGAAGGGACTCCGGCATTTCTCTTGCCAGAAGCCATTCCCCCTTTGCTTCTCCGTAGGGTAAAGCTTCTGCAGGAATATCGGGATCGCATGTTCATAAAATGTGTGTGCCTGCTAGTACGGGTAGTCCTCGACTTAGGACCATAATCGAGCCCAAAAGTAATGTCAAGTGAGACACCTGTTAAGTGAGTTTTGCCCATTTTACCACCGATCTTGCCAAAGTTGTTAAGTGAATCACTGCAGCTGGCAAGTTGGGAACAAAGTTGTTAAGTCAATCTGATTTTGCTTGTCAAAAAGTTGCAAACTTATCACGTGACCTTTGGACACAGCAAAGGTCATTAGTATTAGAACTGGTTGCCAAGCATCTTAATTTTGATCACATGATCCTGGGGCGCTACAAAAGTTGTGTGAAAGAAAAATGGTCATGTCATCTTTTCAGTGCCATTGTAACTGAGCCGTCACTAAATGAACTGTTTTAAGTCAATAACTCTGTACTGGGTGGTTGCTAGTTGCTGTCTTCAACTAGTCTACCCCGTAAGGTTGAGGGTAAAGAGAGTAAAGGACATGATCTTGACAGAAACATGCAAGAATATTTACAAATATAGGTAACATTTACCTAAGTAAAGTGACAAAACATTGTTTTAATTATGGAAAGAAAAAATAGCAGTGCTGCTCAGGCAAACACTCATTCTGTGTTTAACTTTAACCTGACAGAACAAGCCACCTTTCTGGCTCTGTTGTTGGGCAAAAATAAGTCATTATTGGGATATGTTTCTGAAGCTGACAGCAGAGCAATGGGCTCTGTGTTTCTCCACAGACAACATGTTATCAACATGTTAACATACCTTATAAGAGCCTCCACTTCAGCATATTGGCACAGCACTTAGGCTCTCCAACTGTCACCTTATTCAAATGGCATAAGGAAGGTTGGATATTTCAGCTTTATCCTTCCTTGTTTGACAGTCTTCATCTTTTAATTCAATTTTGTTCTTGCCATAAAGCTGTTCCTAGGTCTGAGTTGGGTTGTTTAGGCGGGCACATGTCTGTTCAGAGGATGTTGAGAGTCATTCTCTTGCTTAGTTCCTTTGGCATCTGCTGCAACCTTTTTCCTGATCTTAGGTGGGACAATGCCAGCAAAAGAATATACTTCTCAATTGGTATAGGTATGAGATATCCTGTCAGTAAGCGTATTGCTTCTTTGAAGATGCTATCAGCTTTTTTCACATGGGCAGATGTGTCCTACTGTAGTAAAGATGTTTAAGGCCAAAGCTGTTGTGCGCAATGTAGATGGTTATTAATTTCCTGATATTGTTCCTTAGTGTTCAGGCAATGTTGTTTAAAGAAGAGTATCCTGCGGAAATATTTAGGTGCTGGACACTGCTGTAGTCAGTTCCCTTGCCACATAATGTTCAACTCTTCCCTTGCATCTCAATTTCACAGGTTCTTCTTCTTCTCTCGTGTCGCTACACTTTTCCCAGCCACTGTAGAACACTGTTGGTGTAGGTTGGTGTAGCGTGGTAGAAGGATTTGCAGGTAAACAGATACCTGACAGGGGCCGCGACGTGAACGCTCCTTCTATGGCCCCCAATTTCACAGGTGGAAAGCACATACTTGGATCTTGTTTTGGTTGGGCATTAAATGATTTAAGGCCTTATCACACTGGCCGATGGATGCAAAACGTTTGTAAAAAGGACACAGCGGACAAGAAAAATGTTCCAACCGTTGTTATCCGCTCTCAAAAGGGGTAAAAATTTGCGTAACCAGAGCGGACAACACGGAAAGGAACGGACGGAGGAGGACGCAGGGCGGATGGAAAACGGATGCTCCACGGAAGCCTAGCGGATGGAAGCAGATGGGAGTGGATGGCACATCAGCAGGGCTTCCGGGGGAGCGCAGCAAAGCGGACGCGGAACGGACAGAGCGGATGCAGAGCAGACGCCGAGTGGATGAAGCGGATGCACAGCGGATGCCGAGCGGATGAAGCGGATGCACAGCGGAAGCCTAGCGGATGCACAGCGGAAGCCTAGCGGATGCCTAGTGGAAGTCTAGCGGATGCCTAGTGGAAGTCTAGCGGATGCCTAGCGGATGCCTAGCGTTCACTGCGCATGCGGGGAGGATACATTGCGTCAGCCCCGCGGATATAAAGGGAAGCAGCTTGCAAGCAGGTCACCATTCAGAGGAAAGACCTGCTTCCAGACAAATCGCCAGCCTGCCTGCCAGCCTGCCTGCCTGCCTCCAGCCTGCCTGCCTGCCTGCCTGCCTTCCTGCCAGCCAGCAATCCCACAACTATGGGGAAGAAGAGAAAGCCTCAACCATCTGCTGCCAGCCCTGGCAAGAGGGAAAGGGCCACCCTCCCACCCCTGGCCCTCACTCTGCTTCTGCTGGGGCTTCTGCAGCACGGGCTCGCTGTTCTGGGGCTGGGGCTTCTGCTGCTTCTGCTTCTGGAGGAGCTGATGATGCTGCTTATGGCGGTGGTGCTTCTGCTGATGCTTACTCTGCTGATGCTGCTTCTGGCGGTGTTGCTTCTGCTGGTGCTTACTCTGCTGGCACTGCTCCTCGTCCTGCTGGTCCTCCTGGTCCTGCTGGTGCTCCTGGCCCTGATGGTTCTGCTCGTGCTCCTGGTGCTGCTGGTGCTGCTGGTGCTTACTCTGCTGCTGCTGATCCTGGTCCTGCTGGTGCTGCTGGTGCTTACTCTGCTGCTGCTGATCCTGGTGCTGCTGACTGCTGGTGCTGCTGGCGCTGCTGGTGCTTACTCTGCTGCTGCTGATCCTGGTGCTGCTGGTGCTGCTGATGCTGCTGGTCCTGCTTTTGCTGCTGCTGCTGCTGCTGCTGGTGTGGAGGAGCAGCCCCTACAACCTGGAAGCCCCTCTGATGAGGGCCCATGTGGTCCTGCCAAAGGGAGGAAGAGGCAGATGCGAGAACGGGAGAGGAGGCAATACAACATCGAGGAGGAACATGAGGATGAGGTGCTGGAGTGGCTGAGAGAGAATGAGTATCTATGGCAGAAGGGACACAGGCTCTATAGGGACACCAAAAGGAAGCAGGCTGCTTGGAGAGAGAAGGCGGAGAGCCTGGGCTACACTTCGGAGGTGCTCCTCAGCTGGTGGAAGCACATGCACACCTGGTATGGGAAGCTGCACCTCAAGAAATCTGGCCAGGCCACGGTCAAGCTGACGGACAGAGAGACCTACGTCATGGCCAAGTGCAGCTTCCTGGAGGGTGAGATCCGCCACCGAGGATCAGCCCCTCTCACAACCCTCTCTCTCAGGCAGCCTGCTGAGAACCAGTCCTCTTCCGGCAGAGAGTCAGCTCCTGTCTCCAGGCAGGTGTCTGTGGAGCGTGCCATGACGGAGAACCCGACAGCTGTACTAACCGTGGCGGAGCGCGTTGAGGACCCCCTGATGCAGTGGGAGAAAGGAGATGGCACTTCCACCACAGTCCAACCCGCAACCACCCCCAGCTCCACCTCCACAGAAAGGCAGAGAGGCAAACTGGAGGGACAGAGCCACACTGACTCCTCATCCTCCAACCGCAAGCCCTTCCTCACCTATGTGAACCAGACCCTCATGGACACGGCGGAACCCCAGTATCAGGTGGTGAAGGACAGGATAACCGATCTGCTTCACAACCCTCCAGATCCAGATGAACCTGCTCCCACCCAGTCCAGGTCTGCTCCTCCACCCCAGGTGATGTCACTCCCATTCCAAGGCTTTCCACAGGCCCTCACCTACCAGGGCTATGGCTACCAGGAGGTCCAGCAGCACAGGCAACAGCCCTTCCCAATCCAGACACAGGTTCATCGGACGCCACCATTGCCACCGGTTCCACTGATGCCACCGATGCCACCCACGACACTGATGCCACCGACGCCACCGATGCCACCTACGCCACCGATGCCACCGACGGCAGTCCTCACCCAGCTGCAGACCAGACAGCACCACTACACTGCTCCTTCCTCCACCCCACAGCCAAGCCCGGCCTCAGTACATCTGTCATTGGTACTGGGGTTGACACCCCATGGCATGGAGGAAGGAGCTCTCAACATCACGGGGCTGAGCCAGCTGTCTGAGAGCTTCCTCAACACACTGTGCCCTGTTGTCCTCTTGGGGCCAGACACCCCAGTGGCGCTTCAGACCAGCACTCCAGCAGCAGCCACCTCCACAGCACCTGGACCCTTCACCCTGAGACTGGGCACACCTCCAAGTGACCGAGAAGAGTGCCAGAGACTGGGTGGCTACCTGTTGACTTTATTTGGACACTTGACTTGGGTCATTTTTCTTTTACAGCTTCTTATTAATAAAGTTTATCTTTGCTTCACACACTTGCTTCATTTATTTTTTTCAGTAAAGTCTTGATGGAAACTTTTAGAAATGGTTTAAGCCTTTGCATGCTTGTGGGATGGGTTAAGATAGCAGTGGGATGGGCAGGGATACCTTTGGGATGGGTAATAGCTGTGGGATAGATAAACCCCCAGTGCAAGGATAGTGGGACTGTATGGTCCAACCTCCCAGGTGCAAGGAAACATCCATTAATCATCTATCATCCTGTCTTGCCACTCCACCGCTCCAGCTGGGGAGTTGCACCAGTGTTTCAGGAGGTTGTGCTGCTTCTTCCCTTCCCGTGAGGCTCTGTTGTGGCCTTGCACATCCTCAGTGTCTATCAGGTTTCGCCCTTGCCTCCATTCCCCAGGCTCCATGTCCCCATTGCCTTGTTGACGGTCCACAAGCCTGTTCTACAACACTGGGTAGCAGTTGCGCATGAGATTGTGCAGGATGCAGCAAGCTTCCACAATCCTCCTCACGGTCTCTGGGCGATGCTGCATGTTGGTGAGAAGTACCTGGAATCTGTTGGCCAGGATGACAAAGGCGTTCTCCACCACCCGCCTTGCCCTCGACAGCCTGTAGTTGAAGATCCTCTCTTCATGGGTGAGGAGTCTGGAGGTGTAGGGCTTCATGAGGTAGGTTCTGAGGGAGAAGGTGTCATCCCTCACGATGAATTAGGGCACATCTTGTGTGTCGTTGGGCAGGGGGTCTGGATCTGGGAAGCCCATGATGAGGTTGCGTTCCAGCCCCTCCTTGAGGTCACTGGCGTATACCTGGGCATCTGAAGCTGAGCCGTTGCGTGAAGCATCGATGTACATGAACTTGTAGTCAGCATCGACCATGGCGAAGAGGATGATACTGAAGAAGTCCTTGTAGTTGAAATAAGTGGACCCCGACTTGGCTGGAGCTTTGCATGTGCTTGCCATCTATGGCTCCAACGTTGTGGGGTAAGTTCCACTTCTGATACCACTGCTCTGCAACTTTCTTCCAGCCTTCTTCAGTGGAGGGGCACTGGAGGAGCTCCTCCAGGTATTCTTCGATGATGGCCTGCACCACTTCTGTGATCACAATGCTGATGGTGTTGTGTGGCACCCTCCAGCCGTACTGCATGCTCCTGTAGGTGGTCCCTGAGGCCAGGTGGCGCAGAGTCAGTGCCACCTTGAGCCCAGGGTCCAGGCTGGGTCGGAAGTTGGTGCTCTGCTTGGTCAACCTGAGTGTCAGCCGCTCCACAACTTCGTCAAACATGGCTGGAGGCATCCTCATGAAGTTCCAGAATGCACGAGAGTCTTCGTTCCTCAGCTCCACCATCAGCTTGTTGTCCAGTCCGTACTCTGCTCTTCTCCCGATCCATCTTCGGACCCAGACGCTTCTTGGCCGCCTCCTTTTCTTCCCGCAGAACAGTTGAAATAGCCTGTAGATGGCTTCGCACTGTTGCAGAACGATGGTGGCTACCAAAAGGACTGTGTTACGATCCATGGTGGACATGACTGGATGCTGTGAAAGAGCAAGAGCCAGATGAAGGCTGCAGAGGTCTGCACAGCAGGGCTGCTGGACTGAAAGTGAGATCCAGGTGAGTTGCTCCCCATTTTTATAGGCAACATAGGTTTTCCACTATGTGTCCTTTTGCATCCTCTAGACATCCTTAATATCCGAGCTAGGTCCCCTCTGCGAATGTTTTTTCCATTTTAAATGCTTTCTTTGCGAGCTGCATCCGCATTCATCCTTTCTCCTTCCGTGCTACTAACGCTACGCGTCCATTCCGCGTCCGTTTTGTTTCCTCCCTGTGTCTGTTTACCGCTGGAGCGGATTTGAGTTGTGCGGATGCCTAGCGGATGTAGCGGATGCGTAATGGATGATGACGGATGCAGAACGGATGTTCCCCGTATGCGTTGCGGATGTAGAACGTACGTGTTGGATACATTTTCCGCTCAAAAAGTTTTGAGCAGCTCAAAACTTTTTGAGCGGATGAAATGTCAGTCGACGGATGCTGGACGGATAGAGAGGAAGAAAAATGGATGCAGTGAGTACAGAACGGATGCATCGCGTTAACCAACAGATGGCAAGTGTTTCTCTCCGTTTTACATCCTCTTTCCATCCATTGGTGCAGTGTGACATGGGCTTAATATCATTATTCTTCAAGAATTAGGATAATTAGGATAAGAAACCTACCATATGTTTCCCTGTTACCTCATCAAAAGTTGATCCTTGTGCAGCCACTGCTGTATCATCCACACAGATGATTGAACATGTGTTGTCATAGACTGGATGATCTGACAATATGATTGTATATATGTTATACAATCTTTTAATAGTTTCATCTGATATAAATTATTTAAATGAAATGGCAATTAAATGAATTAGTTTTTTTAAAGCCAATTCTTTTCATGACACAATTAATTTGCTTTGAGACTATCGAAGTAAGTGCCTGTAGCAGGTGGCAGGCTTAGAAGAATTGCAATGTCTGATAAGTGGTTCCTTATTTTGAATCAATAAACGACATACTCTGACCTTCAGAAAGATATTTAATATGCAAATGCTCTCAGGTTCTGCTTTGGGGTAAACGGAAACATATCATATGACCAAGGGTCAAACTTTTCCATGCAACTCTATGCACCTACTATGAAGAGATGTTATAAAGATAAGCCAGTGTGAAATAAAAACATATAAATATGTGACTAGCTATCCTCATTTTCATTTTTTTTGCAAAATTGTACTGATCAAAATAAAGCAGTGATTTTAGTTGTTTAATCACATGTTCTTTTCAGCTAGACAAAAGAAAAGTTTGCATTGAATAAATTATTCAAATCTATTTCAACTTTTGGCAAAACTGATCAAAAGTTCACTGTATCAATCAAGCTTCACCTCAAAAACTTTTTTAAAAATCACAAGCAAAATTCTGAACTGGAAAGCAAACTTGAATAATCTATCTACATACAAAACTCTTGGCCTTTTAACTGGAGAAGTGGTGCAAGAGGCCAATAACTTTTGAACCAAGGTATCTAAAATGGGCTTATAGAACGTGTCCAAAATCCAGGACCCAGTGAGGCATGTGTTGTCTAGTATTAGTAAATACAATTTTCATATTACAATGTGTTTTTTTGTTTGGGGGTCTTTATTTTTATTGTAATTACAATTTAGGATAAATATTAAATGGCTAAACAATACTTCCCCTGTTCTTTTTCCCTCTACTCTTTATTCTTCTTATGTCTTCAACCTCTACCTACATAATTCAGGTGTTCAAGATGGAGGAAGAATTTCTTTTTCTCACAATGTCATTCTGTCAACAAAAACAAATCACTGGATAAAGCCAATAACTGCAGAAGAAATGTAAAATTTATCAGGACAAATCAGAGTGTAGCAACATAATATAACATGTTATTTTAACAAGAACTATTTAAGCTGGATTGTGATCACAATACACATTTACAGCTAACCTGAAGTTTTTGCAAAAATATCCTACAATCAATTGTTCAAATAATAGATCAGCATACAGATGAAACTTAAAAAAATAGAATCGTGCAAAAGTTCATTTATTTCAGTAATGCAACTTAAAAGGTGAAACTAATATATGAGATAGACTCATTACATGCAAAGCAAGATAGTTCAAGCCATGATTTGTCATAATTGAGATGATTATGGATTATAGCTCATGAAAACCCCAAATCCACAATCTCAGAAAATTAGAATATTACATGCAATCTATAAAACAAGGATTGTACGTAGAACAATATCGGATCTCTGAAAAGTATAAGCATGCAGATGTACTCAGTACATGGTTTGGGCCCCTTTTGCAGCAATTACTGCCTCAATGCGGCGTGGCATGGAAGCTATCAGCCTGTGGCACTGCTGTGGTGTTATGGAAGACCAGGATGCTTCAATAGCGGCCTTCAGCTCTTCTTCATTGTTCGGTCTCACGTCTCTCATCTTTCTCTTGGCAATGCCCCATAGATTCTGCATGGGGTTCAGGTCAGGCGAGTTTGCTGGCCAATCAAGCAGAGTAATCCCATGGTCATTGAACCAGGTTTGGGTGCTTTTGGCAGTGTGGGCAGGTGCCAGGTCCTGCTGGAAAATGAAGTCAGCATCCCCATAAAGCTTGTCTGTGGAAGGAAGCATGAAGTGCTCCAAAATCTCCTGGTAGATGGCTATGTTGCCCCTGGACTTAATGAAACACAGTGGACCAACACCAGCAGATGACATGGCTCCCCAAATCAACACAGACTGTGGAAACTTCACACTGGACTTCAAGCATCTTGCACAGTGTGCCTCTCCATTCTTCCTCCAGACTCTGGGTCCTTGGTTTCTAAATGAGATGCAAAAGTTGCTCTCATCAGAAAAGAGGACTTTGGACCACTGACCGGGTCTGTTTTTCTTTAGCCCAGGTAAGACGCTTCTGACGTTGTTTGTTGTTCAGGAGCGGCTTGACAAGAGGAATAGGACATTTGAAGCCCGTGTCCAGGATCCGTCTGTGTGTGGTGATTCTTGATGCCCTGACTCCAGCCTCAGTTCACTCCTTGTGAAAGTCCCCAACACTTTTGAATGGCCTTTTCCTGACAATCCTCTCCAGACTGCGATCATCCCTGCTGCTTGTGCACCTTTTTCTTCCACTTTTCCCTTCCATATAACTTTCTATGAATGTGCTTTGACGCAGCACTTTGGGAACATCCAGGTTCTTTTGCAATTGCCTTTTGAGGCTTTCCCTCCTTATGGAGGGTGTCAGTGATGGTTTTCTGCACAACTGTCAGGCCAGCAGTCTTTCCCATGATTGTGTTTCCTACCAAACCAGACTGAGAGACCATTTAAAGGCTCAGGAACCCTTTGTAGGTGTTATGGCTTAATTAGCTGATTAGAGTGGGACACTTTGAGCCTAGAATATTGAACCTTTTCACAATATTCTAATTTTCTGAGATTGTGGATTTGGGGTTTTCATGAGCTATAAGCCACAATCATCTCAATTATGACAAATCATGGCTTGAACTACCTTGCTTTGCATGTAATTAGTTTATCTCATATATTAGTTTCAGCTTTTAAATTGCATTACTGAAATAAATGAACTTTTGCATGATATTCTAATTTTTTAAGTTTCATCTGTAATATGTGCAGATTTTTTTTTAAAACATGCAAATTTATTATTTGAGAATAAAAACATAGAATATTACCTCTATAAAGTGACATCCTTGAAAAACTGAATATTCATTACAGAGAAAATATATGAACAATTAAGAAAATATTTTGATCTTTTATTGAAAGTAAAAATGCTGAATTAGAGCTGTATAGGAACTAGTAAGTAAAATAACAATTTTAATGCTAAAGTTTACATTATAGTAATCAAGTTTCCATGTTTTTAGGAAAGTATTATATTAAATAAAAATCCATGTTGTTTTAAAGATTTAATCAATTTCGAGTGAAATGCATTTCTAAATGTTATTTGAAAAATATCCAAAGCTGCTGAAATATCCCAAAAGGTAAGAGCACACAATGAAATACATTTCACCAAAGAAAATCTAATATTATAATGGATTTTCCAAATATCAAAATTCATTCACATTACTTTGTACATTCTGTAATTGCTTCCAGCTTTCCTATTTTTCCTTCCCTTTGTAAACTTGGGGCATTTCAGAACTGTTAATTTTAAGTTTTCCCTACTTTATCTTTTGGGTTTAAAATGTTTGTGGATTCAGTGTATCTTTACAAAGCAAAGATGAAAGAAAACTATACCTTCTGATAGGATTACATTTACATTTTTAACTTTTTAATAGTTATCTTTTCCACTACCAACAGAAAGGCTTACCATAAAAAGACCACTGTATGGCAAAACAGGTTGCAGTTTAACTATAAAGGAGAGGTTTTAATACAATTAAATGAATGCATTTATTTTTAAATGACAGGCTTTAAGAAAGTAGACCAAATTGCCATACAAGGGTTAAAATATATACATCTATGAGTCATCCAGTTTTTCCTGGTTAAGTTTATTCTCATGATTTGTACAAAACTAAGTATACTTTCAACAATTACACCTGATTTTCAAAGACTAATTAATATCTACATATTTCTGGTACTTTAAAATGTATGAAAGGCAAAATTACATTAGATTATGTAGCGATATGTCTCACAAAAATAAAAAAAAATTGATGTTTTATCTTGGCATAAGCCCAAAGAAATGTAACTGGTTAAACAAGTAAACAAAAGCTTTTGCATGTTTTTAATGGATCATGATTATATTAGGCATACTCTTAATACATATGAATGCTTCAAATGCTGAAGAGACAAATGTCTGGGAGTGAAGGAAGGACTAATCTGATAATTACATGGTGTAATCCAGTGTGATGGAATTCTGTATATTTAGTCAACATACATGTCTCTTCATGAAAAATACATAGCTGTGGAAGAAAAAAATACAGGTAAAATATTTTACATCTCTGCACCCAAGGTAGAGGTCGTATGGTAAAAACACAACATGTTCAAGCTAACAAGGAAAAATTATGTGTAGAATGATACATTTAAAAAATAATGTAATTGTATTTTCTCACAGGTACATAAGACTGCTGGTTTAAACACATGTATTTTATAAAACCCAATTTGTTTTATATTCATACTATAACAGTAAGCATTTAATACATTTAATAGTAGAAAGAATATAGGATGACGTTTTTGTTTGCATTTGCAGTTTTTCACACCCACTGCCCTCTATCCATTCTCTTCCACATCCAGTTTACATTATTAATGTTAGGGCAGTACCCTTACAGAGTTTATGAATTTGATTTGTATTCAAATAAAATGACCGGAAAGGAAATTAAGTCTGTTTGGTCACACAGAATTGGCACTTGTAT
Source organism: Laticauda colubrina (assembly GCA_015471245.1). NCBI lineage: Eukaryota > Metazoa > Chordata > Lepidosauria > Squamata > Elapidae > Laticauda > Laticauda colubrina. The sequence continues at coordinate 2,015,018 of BLBF01000037.1, forward strand.
GAATAAGCAGCCTTAAGGTTTTCCACAGTTTTAGAAACAAGTGTCCGCTCCCTATCGGAGATAGTTTTGTGCATCTTTTCCTTTTTTGAAAAGCAAATTGCGGCGCTCGACTTCTTTTCTGAATAAGGGATCCATCGCTCGCAACTTCGGTTTGACACCCAGTCTCCGAAGATAAACTCTTCTCCCCCCCCCCCCCCCCCCAATTCACTCCCGCTTCCTCAGAGACAACCATTTTGTCGCCCGCTCTTCCCTTTTGCCTGCCCCCTCCCTCCAACCCATGACGACAGCACGCGACGTCCCCATGACGCGCACCGCTGCGCCGATAGAAGATCGCGTGCGCATGACGCCTTTCACCCGGCCAACGGAGGTCGCGACGCCTCGCTCGCCGTCTGGGCTTGCCGCTCGGATTTGCGTGCCATGCCCTTGGCTCCGCCTTCCCTTGCCGCCGCCGCCGCCGCTGCTGCTGCTGTCCCGAACCTGCACATGCGTAGTACGAGCCGGGGCGTCCGAGCCGGGGGAGTCGGAGTTCAGTGTCGCGGTAGCGGGAGACAAAGCAAGTGAGAAAATGAATGGGACAGGGATACTGGAACCTTCCTGTTAACCTCTTCGGCGCCGGCAGGTAGAGCGGAAGGCGCTGGAAAGAGAGGTGAGGAAAGCAAAGACCCGCCCGTGAAGGAAGACGGTGAACGCGCGGTGCCTGTCTCCTGCTCCTCCTTCCCCCCCCCCTCCCGCCACCGAAACTCCTTTCCGCCACCGCCGTGGCAGGGACGCTGCCCGCCCGCTGAAATCCTTCCGCTGAGGACGCAGCTCTTTCGTCATCCCAGCCCGGGAGCCGGGAGGATCGCCGTCGAATCGGAGTCGGTCGGGCGCAGGAACCAACGCCGTCCCCGGCCCGGGTGCGCTGCTCGCTCGCGTGCGCCGGCCTTTATTGTTTGAGGGCCAGGGACGAAGCCTCTCGGGAGGGATTCCCGTGGGTCCCTTCCAAGAGCAGTCGCCGAGATCTCCCTGCTACCTCCTGCCTACCCGCCCTCTCACTCCCCCCCCTTTTTTATTCCCCCTTTGGGAGGGTCGCACTTTTCTTTTCAGGGTGCAGAACTAGCGCCCGGCTTTGTCTCGGCTTCATTTTCTCTCCTCCCCCCCCC
>BLBF01000037.1:2016259-2149675 GCA_015471245.1 Laticauda colubrina
ACCTAGCATAGCTCAACACCCTCGTTTCCTCCAGCAGCCATATGGCCTCCCCGCTTTCCCACCTTTTTTTTTTTTCTTTTTCCCCTACCGTCGTCCCTTGGGCACCTCGCTCTCCTTTTGACAGACTCCGTGGCCCTGGGTAGCTCGCTCTGGCCATATGGCTGCTGGAGGAAACGAGGGTGTTGAGCTATGCTAGGTGGAGCGATACCGCACCTTCCCCCCCGACCCCTTTACTCACCCTTCGTCCTTTGTCAACAACTCAGGGGGGACCCTTGGCGTGGCAAAGAGGGGGAGGCGGGGAATCTGCCTTTTCAAAGCAGCCCAGCTCTTTCCTGGACCAAAGTTGAAGGAGGAGTTCCGTGGCCCTGACAGAAAATCCTCTTTTGAAAGGAAATAACTTTGGGGCCTTATTTTTGTTGGTTAGAATAATAATTAATAATAACAACAAGTTTACCTCTTTTTCAGTCAGTGTTTACATAGCAGTATGTAAAAACAGTATGCAGCCCTAAAAGTGGTCTCTTTTCAGGTGGAAGAAACTGCCCAAAGTGGCTTCATGGCTGAAGCCACTTTGAAGCACTTTGAGAGATTTGGGCTATTAGTTCGTAACCAGTCTGATTCTATAAATAAAAAGTAAATATGCAAATTTGATCCAGGGCATTTTCAGTTGGAATGTTACCTATATAACATTTGGGGGGTATCTTTGACAATTGAGAGCTTTGAGGGTAGGCTGTTAGATAAAATCATCAAGAGGATTGTTGTTGTAACTGAGCAAATAGAGGTAGAGCATTGAAAGATATAAGACCCAAGGCTTTGATGCAGCCCCTCAAATACCCCAGAAGATGCCAGGCTTACAAAACTTTTTTTCTTCAAAAAACCCATAAGCAGTTTCCAGTCATTGATGAATATCAATAATGACATTTCTCTAATCAAGGAAGTCAGTTTGGCCATTCAGCAAGTTCTGTCAATCACCCTAACCCTATTCCTACATGGTGGGTAGTGTCTAATCTTTCCATCTATGTGCATATAACAATCTTACCACAGTAATCATATATTGAAATAATCTTCCATGACTTTTTTCTATGTCTTTTGAATCATTGTAATAGCATAAATGTGAATAGATTTGTAAGAATTTTTTTGTAAATGGTTGAGATTTACTGGCAAGAAAAATAGTTTATTTGTGGAGCATACCTAAGGTTCCAATATAAATATCTTACATAGCTGTTTAAATAGACATTTTTATTTTTCAAGGTTTAAAATTTAGGATGAATGAAATGTGAAAAAAAATTTGTATGTTAAAATTTAAAGACTGCTGCTTCAGAGAGATGGGTAACATATAGATAAGGGAAGATAGTGAGAGAAAAACTTGTTACTGAACTTGCACAAAGAGATGATGGAGTATGTAACAAAATTACATATTCCATGATCTCAGTCTTGAAAAAATTAGTAAGTGCCTCCTACTAATATATTCTACATAGCCATATCTTCCTGGACATCGGCACTATAATCCTCCATATACATGTATACCCGCACTTGATTATAACCTGAATTGTAGAAAATAAGATTTGTCACAAATACATCAAATCTTTTTGTCAAGTTTGCTCAGAAAAATATATTGTCTTGCTCAATAGAGCTTTTTCATAGACCTAGGATTGTAACCAACTGTCCACAATTTTAACTGAATTATAATTTATTTCAGAAATAAACAAAAATAACAAATAATTAAATTTCAGTATTTTTTCATAGGTTTTTTTTATTACTGGCATAAATCAGAATCCTTTCGGGAAAGAAGACAAGCTTTAAAAAATGTTGAAAATATCAGGCCTTTCAAATACAGACAACATTCATTCAAGCTATCTTAGTTAGCTAACATAGCTAGTAAAATTGATAGCAGTTAATGATTAACGCATTCAATTTATGACCAAAAAACAGAACTGAGAATCTGAGGGACTCTTTACACAAGCAACTAGTAACATGCAATTACAATCTCAAGATGATTGTGTCTATATTGTAGAATGAACTACTTTCCTGAACTACTTCAGTCCAGGAAAAGTTACGTGTATGTTTAACAAAGACTACACTCTTTATTTATTTATTTTTTAGAAAGTATTCATTTTTGCACTTCATTCTTATATTCCATTTTTGTCATTCTATTTTTTTCTTGTTTCACCATTGCACCTTCCATTGTTTATAGATCTTCAATGAGAAGAAGTATCCTTGCATTATTTAGACAGGTGTTAGATGGTAGCTCTGCAATAAACACAGGTAGTCCTCAACTTATAACAGTTCATTTAGTGACCTGTTACAGGTCATTTTTTACACTTACGGCCATTGCAAATCTCCATGGTCATGTGATCAGAATTCAGATGCTTGGCAACTGATTCATACTTATGAAAGTTGCAGTATTCCAGAAGCATGCACCTTTTGCAAACTTCTGACAAGCAAAATCAATGGGGAAGCTGGATTCATTTAACAACCGTGATACTAACTTAACTGCAGTGATTCACTTAAATGTGGCAAGAACAATTTTAAAATGGGGCAAAACTCACTTAACAAATGTCTCTCCTAACAACATAAGTGTTAGGTTCAATTGTGGTTGTTAGTCAAGGACTAGCTATATAGAGAAACTTAGCCTAAATTGTCTTATTCTAAAAAGGTGGGAAAGTTATTGAAAAGGTAAATATTCAGAAAATAAATCTGTAACTTGTTTTTATCCATACAGTATTTTTTAAACCAACTTAACAAATAACTGATATAATTGTTCTAAGAAAATAATTTCCCAGTTGCATATCTATTTTGCATCTATGGTCAATACAACCACCAGAATGAATTTAATTTGTAGATGAACTTTTATTCTTTGTATATTTTTTAAAAAATGGATAATAACTTTGTATCTCTAAATTATTTGGTATATTGAAATTTATATTAAGCTAATGCATGCATTTACTTCTTAATTAAATTACTATAAGGTGGTGGTAAAAGCCATATGTAATATTAGCTCTAAGTCACATCTTACAATAATTCTGATAAAAATTAGCTCCGAGCTCATGTTTTCCTCTCTACTAATGCAAAAATGACCAAAATACCTGAACCTTTGATTTAAATATCATAGGTCAACCTGTCAAAACTGAAAAACTTTTTCCATTTTTAAACATTTGTATCATGTTCTGGTCTTGCCATAGGATACAGATCTAGCAAGTTATACACATAGATCATGGGTGTCAGACTCGGTCGTGTCACCTGATGCATCATGATTTTTTTGCCTTTGGGGAGCTAGGGTGGGCGTGGCCTGTACCTGGTGCATCCGGTCTGCAGGCCACCAATTTGACAGGCCTGACATTAAAAGTTGGGTTTCATTCATTCAAATACTCAAGACTGGAAACAGTTTGTCAGATTTGGAAAATATAACAAGCCATCATTAATTGAAAAAATAGAAAATCTGAAACTCTCTAAATGTATGTCCTGAGATCCTAGAGTACAGAGACTAAGTTCATCTTTTTATGATGAACCATGGCTTATCTGAATGCAGCTACTAGGAATTTTAGCATAGCAGTGAAAAACATGAAAAGCTATGGTTTTTGAGTATGTGTGTAGTTTTGAAGCCCAAAATCTAAAGTGAAATAATTGTATAAAACTTGTATTTTTCTCCTATGAAAAATACAACTAGATAGCAAGTAGATGTACCTTGCTTGAAGTTACTAAAAATAAGGGTTTAGTAGTTTTATGTTAAAATATTTTTTACTGCTTCTTCATTCAGATGTATGATGAAGACTAAGAAATAATTTAGTATATAAGTATTCTTCCAATAATATTTTCATCTATTACATATCTTTTCACTTGGGATAATAATTACTATTATCTTTTGTTGTTGTTATTCCTATTGTAGTCTCTCATGCAGGCTATAAACCCATAACATAATTAGATACCTATTCAGAAAAGAAAATTAGCAAAGTCAGAAACAAATCTTGGTACATGAACCAAGCAGTTATAATTGAGAATAAAAATAAGCTGCAATAAATGTTTTGGTTGGTATAGGTTATTTTGAATCATGGTATTCCATAAATTAAATGGGCAATTGATTCACAGCAGGAAGGATAATTTATTTTGGTTAATAGAAGCATTAAAAGAATAAATCTGGCATTTTATATTGGGTTCAGAAATAGAATGAATGATGTAATTCCCAGTATAATTTGATCAAAAAATCAAAACTGTTAGTACAGATGGATAGGGAAACTGATTAAAACTATCCTTTTAAACTTGGCCCAAATCAGAATATAGTCTTGAATAAATATCTGTTGTAACAATGTTGTTCTTAACTTTAACAAAATGCTTCGAGAATTTTAATTGTTCCAGTATCATAAGTAATCAGTACTTGTAAGTCAGCCTTTTATTAGAAGTTTCTTAAATGTTCTACCATGATAGATAGATAGACATTGAGCTCCTTTTTTTGACTCAAATGTAATTTTTCAGTTTTTATATTCAAATTGCTAATTAGTAATATGTAGGCTATCTTTAGAATTGCAATAAATAATTGCTTGTGATGCGAATAGTGTTTTGTTGTGTTTTTTTTTCTCTCCTTCCCAAACAGAATGCATGAATTGAGATATTGTGCCATTTTACAAGCACAATTTCGTGTTGTCCAAATATGGAGCATTATAGCCTGCGTATATTTTTACAATCAAGATTATCAAATTGCAAATTGATATTTTCATAATTAAATAAACATAATGACCAGATCGTGAAAAGAGTCTAATATCCTAGCACTATGATGGCGAACCTATGGCATGCGTGCCAAAGGTGGCACGCAGAGCCCCCTGGGCACACACGTGGTCGCACCAGCTGAGCTGTGCCACGCATGTGCGCCTGCGCCTTTCGTCAACCAGCTGGTTTTTGGATCTCTGCTGCACATGCGCAGGGATGCATGCATGGGGGGTCACATGCACATGCTCGAAGGCAGGACACACGTGGGGGTCACATGTGCATGTGTGGGGGGTCAAAAGGGGTCATTTGCACATGTGTGGGGGCAGAGCGCATACACGGGTTCCACGTGCGTATTGCATTTTGGGCATGCGCGCTCATGCATGCGCTTTGGGCACTTGGTGCCAAAAAGGTTAGCCATCACTGCCCTAGCACTTAAAGAAGATGTTACCATTACTTCTGAAACGGCTAAATCATTATTGCTTGGGGAAAGATGTCCTCCATCAAAAGTTTTCTACAAAGAGTAGTAATAAACATGAAAAAATATTAACATAAATGCTATTTGTCTTTTCTACAGGATTGAAGAAAATGCTGATCGCTTCTTTCAGTAAAGTGTGAAAGTTACCTTGTCTCCTAGTTCATATGAGTCCTAATTAGAAGGATGAAACCTACGAGGTGGGTGAAATAATATGATGGGCATTGCTGAATAGAGCAGAATAAAACATTTACAAGTCATAATGAGAGATAAATTTCTCTGCTCTAATTTCAGCAGCATTTTGCAGTTTTATTTGTTCCTTAATCTCTTACTTGTTGAGAAGAAAGCATATCTTTTTTCCACTTTTTATCTTCCATCCACATTGTGTTCCATCAAAATCAGCATTTTGGAAACTAAAGATAATAGACCATGAGCAAAATACAAGAAACCATGGACTGCAGCATAAACAGACAAGGAAATATTATAGAACTAGTGGAGTAGGAGAAAGGAATAGATCATGAAATTATGCACAGAAATGGGATGACAATGATGATACCCCACTTTCTTCCTGTAAATCTAGTGCATTTCAAACATCAAAAAAGAATTGAATCCATCATTGAGTTACTATAATGATACAAAACAAAAATACATTTGTTCGCTTAACACATCATATCCAAATTTGCTATCCAGATTGGGCAGGGGGGGATTACTGATGATAGGAGCTAAATTGATGAAGGTAGGAACTGAAAGATAACATCTCTGCTTGCTTCATGTCAGGTAAAATGAGTACTCAGTTCCTTGTCTGTATTGAGGTTTCAAAACACATTTGCACAGGTCTGGCCCATCAGGAAATTGCATGTATTTTTGTTTGGTTTTTGCTGAAGGGGATTGGGAAGAGGAAAATAATAATAAATCTCAGTGAAATAAACACTGCAATAGTCTCTCCTCTTTTCTTTCTACAAAGCCAATAGCTAATGATAGTTTGAGCCAGTGATAAACATATTGTTATATTTGTTGAATATATGTTCAACATTCAGAGAGATTTGTGTTTTATATAGCTAACATACATATATTTTATCTCATTTATTTTATGGTTAATTGTAGAAATAGATACATAGATAAATGGATATGGTGCTTTTAATGGAAGACTGATCTAAATGCAATTTCCAAATCATCCCATAAGCACAGGCCTTAATAAAATCTACAGGATCAAACATTAAGGAAAAATAATGTTTTCATAAATATAGAACTCTTAATAGCAAAATTTATTGCCCATGAAAAAACCTAAAGTAGATCTTTGAATCCTCATCATGAGTAACAATGGATGCAAATAATTATAGTGCAGTCTTTTTAATTAAAAAACATATTGTCTCAAAATATATTTCTATTTATTTTCCCTTAACTTAAAACTAAAGAAATAAGCAGATTATTATTTATTTAAGAGATAAACTTAGAAGTGCGACATTTAACTTACTTTCTTTTTTTCTGTTATTTCTAGATGATAGGAGCAGATGGTAGAACTGAATGTACACTCAACTACTTCTTGACTTCCCAACCTTATGAACACAACGGATTTAGTGCCAGTACTATAAAGAATGAAATATAATCTGGAAATCTGAATATTCTGGGAGTCAGACAACAGGGCCTAAAACACAACCTTTTGCTTTACCTTTATCTTTTTGCATGTTTTAAAATACATTTAATTTGAATTCCAAATCTTCATTAAGATATGAAAACACAGCAAAAATAACTGAGCTCAATCATGGATACAAATACAGCAGAACATCCTGAAATCAGCGATAATTTGATGATGGATAAAATCAACAATTTAAAAGTGGAACCTGAAGATGATAGTAATTGTATTTTAGAAACAATAGATATAAAGACTGAAAAAGAAGATCTAAGACAGATCGACAGCAGTGATGAACAGGATGATAGAGAAAAGAATTTTGTCCGTAACAACTCAGACAAATTCATCTCTGCAGAGAATGAGGATGATTATGGTTCTCTTTTTTCTCAGTATAGCAGTACTCTCTATGATGTTGCAATGGAAGCTGTAACACAGAGTCTTCTTTCAAATAGAAACATAAGCTCCCGAAAAAAATCCCCTGCTTGGAACCACTTCTTCATATCTCCTAGAGACAGTACCAAAGCAATATGTATGTACTGTATGAAAGAATTTAGCAGAGGTAAAAATGAGAAAGACTTAAGCACAAGTTGTCTAATGAGGCATGTGAGGAGAGCTCATCCAACTGTACTCATTCAAGAAAATGGAAATATACCAGCTATATCTTCCTTTTCTTCATCTCCTACATTACTATTGCCACCTCAGCCTGCAGATACTGGAGATTTAACTCATGTGTTAACTCCTATAAAATTAATTAAGAAAACCTGTTCTAAGATTCCATCCCCAGATCAAATTATGGAGGAATCTGTTCCTATAGTTTGTATTGAAGAAATACCTTCAGATTTGTCACATACTGAAAAGAATAATAAAGAAGAAGCTGGGATTGGATTGTCACTACACCTGCCCAACAGTCAATGTGAAGAAATGTTGGACAATATATCAGATAAAACTCTTCAAGTTCCTAAGACTACATCCGGCTCAAGGAGACGATCTGCTGTTTGGAAACATTTTTATTTATCTCCTCTAGATAACTCAAAAGCTGTCTGCATTCACTGTATGAATGAATTTAGCAGGGGAAAGAATGGAAAAGATCTTGGAACGAGCTGCTTAATACGGCACATGTGGAGAGCACATCGTTCTATTGTTCTACAGGAGAATGGAGGAGGTTCAAGCATACCCCCTCTCTACTCCTCTCCTCCAACTTTATTACCACCTTTATTAGCTTCAGATGGAGACCCAAGTTCTGTATCATCTGGAAAATTAGCTAAAGAACCAACATCTGTTTGTTCTTCTCCAGACAGAATAATTGAAGAAAATAATTCCAGTCTTCCTTTGGGAGATACCCTGATGGAGGATTCCTCATTGTTTTCATCATCTGAAGACATAGGGGAAGCTTCTTTCATTTCTTCTCCTGAAAAAAGCCCATTGTTATTGGAACATGGCTCTGTTTTTCATCAGAATAAACACATAATGCGGAAGCTGAAAGCTGAAGTGTGGAATCATTTTTCTTTGTCTCCAGGGGATAATCTAAAAGTTGTATGTAGACATTGCAGCTGTGTATTAAACCATGGGAAAAAAGGTGATTTAGGCACAAGTTATTTGACAAGACACTTATACAGGCGGCATCCTGAAGTTATAGGAATCCAAAAGAGCTTTATAGATGCCAGTTTAGCAAATTCTCCTTATGCTACCTTGGCTTCTGCAGAACGTTCAGCTTCAAAATTGACTGACTTACCAACAATGGTTACTAATGAAACTCAAGTCATATTTCCTGTTAGTAGCAAAAAGACCTCAAAACTGTGGAACCATTTTTCAATTTGTTCTGCGGATTCAACTAAAGTAATATGTATGCACTGTGGACGTACAATAAGTCGAGGGAAAAAGCCAACCAATTTGGGTACCAGTTGCCTTTTAAGACATTTACAACGGTTTCATAATCATGTCCTAAAACCAGATGCCTCAGAGCCAGTATTGTCCTCTTCTACAAATAATCGTGTACCTCTGAGCACAGATCTTTTGGGATCTTCATCTTTTGATGAAGCCACTGACAAGTTTTCTGACACACATCCTGTTGCCAAAAAAATTACGAGTCTTGTTGCTGAAATGATTGCACTTGATCTTCAGCCATATTCTTTTGTAGATAATATTGGTTTTAATAGATTGCTTGAATACTTGCAACCTCAGTATTCATTGCCTTCACCATCCTATTTTTCTCATACCGCGATTCCTGATATGTATGATAGTGTGAAAGAAATAATTGTTTCACATCTTAAAGAAGCTGAAAGTGGAGTAGTCCACTTTACCTCTGGAATATGGATGAGCAATCAAACTCGGGAATATCTAACTCTCACAGCTCATTGGGTAACATTTGGATCACAAGTTCGGCCTCAGTGTGAAGATTACCATTGTTCAGCGTTATTAAATGTTTCACAGATTGATTGTGACTATAATGGTATCAGCATTCAGAAACAACTAGAATATTGGTGGGAAACCTGGATAACATCAATTGGGCTACAGATTGGGATTACTGTTACAGATAATCAGACAATAGGAAAAACTTTAAATGAGGGAGAACATTCAAGCGTGCAATGTTTCTGTCACACAGTGAATCTCATAGTGAATGAAGCTATTAAAAGCCAGAGGATGGTTCAGAACCTGCTTAGCATTGCCAGAAAGATATGTGAACGTGTGCATCGCTCACCAAAAGCAAAAGAGAAACTGGCAGAGCTGCAGAAAGAATATCATTTGCCACAACATCAGCTAATCCAAGATGTCCCATCAAAATGGAATACATCATTTCACATGCTTGAAAGGCTAATTGAACAGAAAAGAGCTATTGATGAAATGTCTATAGAATGTAGCTTCAGGGAATTAATAAGCTGTGATCAGTGGGAAGTGATGCAGTCTGTCTGTCATGCACTCAAACCATTTGAAGTTGCAAGTAGAGAGATGAGTACACATATGTCCACTTTAAGCCAAGTAATTCCAATGATTCATATTCTAAACCGGAAAATTGAACTACTGTTTGAGGAAACTATGGGCATAGATACTATGCTAAAGTCTTTAAAAGAAGCTATGGTGAGTAGATTATCCTCCATACTCCACGATCCAAGATACATTTTTGCTACACTTTTAGACCCTCGTTATAAGACCTCCTTATTCACAGAAGAAGAAGCAGAACAGTATAAACAGGACTTAATCAGGGAGCTAGAAATACTAAATGCTACCTCAGATGATAATAAACCAGTTTCCAATGGTTGTGATATAAGTTCAACATCTAAAATCTCTTATGGGGACAATAGTCTTTGGTCACTGGTGGAAGATATGAAAAAAGCAAAACTTCCAAAAGAAAAGACTAAATTGCCAGAGGAAATGGTGCTATTATATCTGGAGGAAGAAGTGCTTGAGCATAATTGTGATCCCCTTACTTACTGGAATTTTAAGAAATCATCTTGGCCAGTATTGTCAAAATTGGCTGTTCGATTCCTAGGTTGTCCTCCAAGCATCGTTCCATCAGAGAGATTATTCAGTACATCCAATGAAAGCATCAGCTTTAGTCAATCAAGACTAACAATGGAACACTTTGAAAAACTTATATTTTTGAAAGTAAATCTTCCTTTGATATACTTCCAGTATTGAAATTAATGAATAGGCTACCAGTCTAAACTTGTTCACTGGATAATTACTATATTTGTAACTTAATTGCTCCATTTAGGGGTCATGTATGACAGCTAATCAATGCCTCTTGTTTGAAACTTATATTTTTCAGTTCTATGTCTACATGTGCCTTATCAGTAGTCTTTCAGGCCAGATACAGTGTATATACATTTTCTTTTTTTAAAAAAATCCTATTAGAATTAGCCTTGTCTTTGTCCCCACTATTAAAAACAATGTAGCTTTTGATTGAATATTGTTAATGAAATTTTAAAACATTTTGAATAGAATGGCAAAATGGATGTAAAAAGTTCTGTTATTTAGCTTTTTATTCAATTATGTAAAAAAAACAAACAAACAAACCAGGTACTGTATATTAGCTGAACATTGCTTTAATTGCAGAAAAAACTGTATATAAAGGTGGAAATGAAGCCATCTTCCTATTTAGCAGGTTTTAACTGCAGGCTTAATGTACTTATGTTCAACTATGTATGTACTAAAGATGGCAGTTGAATTAGTATTTGACTAAACTTAAGAGTTATTAAGAAACATCAGTTATACAGTAATCTATAAATTTGCCATTCATGGTCTTTATTCAGGTTTTTTTTTACACTGTAACTGAATTAGAGCTTGAGTATTTATAAGGTTTTTGGGTGTTTATTTTCAAAATTTCCAATTAATGTTTGTTATTTAATGCAGTGCATTGAAAGATAAAAAATATTAAAAAGGGGCATCATGCCAAGTCTTTTACAATTGAATGAATTAAAACATTACTTCTTGGGGAAAATGTAGTTGAGGTTTCCCATGTAACTGAAAATCATATATGGCATTTTTCCATTATTTGTTGTATGAAGTTGATTTTCAGTAAATATCCTTTCTAAGATTGTGCAAATACTTTGGAAAAGGTGCTTCAGAACACGCAGGACTTGCATCGGATTGTCCTTGCATGCACAGGCACTTCACACGCACCTGAAGAATTTGCACATCGCTTAGATAGGAATCCTGCATAGAATGTTATATAGTAGAACTGACCATAATTGATAGTGTCTATCAGCCAAGTAGGATATTGTAGAATTTTAATAACCCTCAGACAGCAAGTAAAAATAGCCAATATTTGCATTTGCTGTCCACATTTTAAAAGAATATTTCTCCTCCTCCTCTTCCCATCCCCTCAATGCATTGATTAAAAAAATGGGAAAATAAATTAACTACAGCTTTTAGGAAGGATATAGTTTTGTTAAAATACTGTACTGTACCTCTGCCTAATTTTTGCATTTATTATGTTTTAGTGTATTTATAAATGATGGATTCAGTTTCTGAAATTAAACATCTTTGCAATTTTTAGAGAATGAGTCTACATCAGCCATTTTTCCCCCTTAGAATGCATTGGGGATTTAATTATCCTGGAAAGTGTATGGGCATAGTAACTTTTGGAATAAGAATAAGAAGGCAAGTTTCTACAGTCGTTCAAACATTTCCTTGCAGCATTTCTATCTCTCATACAGTGAGATGTATGATTTAATGATGCAGCATGGCCCAAATATATTTGAAATAAGTACAATATTATGTTATTTTCTTTAAAGTGACCACTTAAATCTTACTCAGTTTAACTATATATATTCTTCTAATGAATTTAAGGTAAACCAGACCATGTTAAAATTGTCAGAATTTTGGGCAGCAGTGGGAGAAGACACTGAAAGTGGTATATTGTAGAGCAATTTGAGATAAGGTCAGTGGGTGCACAGTTATGGTCCATTGTTATGCCATTGAGATATTCTTGTTCCAAACAGCTGTGGTGGTTAAACTGGTTCTCCTTTCCTCCACTTACTTAGTTTACACATTTGGGAAAGTGGTAGCCACTAATGTGTGGATATAGGTTTATAGAATGCACATACTTATTTATATAAAGAGTGGGTCTCACATGGCTAACAAAATGAAACTTTATATTTGCTACAGTTACACATTTTGGCTAGCTAAAAAGTAAGAAAACAGAAAATATGGAAGGCTATTGGGTAATAGCACTTATGGCCACAAGAGTTCATTCTGTGTAACGAGGTATGTTGGGTTACTTCGAGTTTGGCTAATGTTAACATAATCTTCACAGCTCAAATGTAAAATGTAATAATATGGAAAACAACACCTTCAGATACTTCAGCTGGTACAGAAAGCTAAATATTCTGAAACATAAATCTTAAAATGAGGTCAAAAAACACTGCATCAAACCTTATAGTTCTAACACTCCTGGCTAAAAATCATTTTCAGTAATAAGAAATACACATCTATTTCATATGCCTTAACTTGACATTTAAGGCCTAAAAATATAATTTTAGAAGAAAGATTTCCTATATCTAGTCATTTATTTAACATTTCATAGATATAATTTATTTGAGTACCAGTTTTAACTATGCTATGACCATAATTATAGAAATATGCTGGTTTTCTCTTCCTTTTCCAGCCCCCCCCCCCAAAAAAAAAAAAAAAATTACCTTACAGAATGGCAATCCATTTATTAGAAGCTTTCGTGGATGATTTATTTTATTTTTTTGGTGTAGCCTTCATAATGAACATGTGTTTTTAAGGTGCCACAATATTATATTCATACCATAGTTGATTATACATATAAGACATCAGGAACACATCAATTCACATTAAATAATTGCCAAGTTGCAATTGCAGAAAGGGTAGAACATTCTTCCAGAAGGAACCAAGTAGTGTTTTAAAGAAGTTCCAGTAGCTGACTGTTAGCAAGGCCTGTTGCACAAAACAAGATGATACCCAATAACTTGCAGATTTTGAACATAGGCTTTCATGAAAAATTAATGCTTCCCTTCGGAATAATAACTTCTATGACTAGGTAAGTTGTACATCAAGGAAGACATTTTCCTTGATGTAAAAGAACAACAAAATGGATGAAACTTGTAGAATAGCATATAAGAGAACACATCAGCGTAGTTAAACCAGTTTTACAGGATGATATTTCTTGCATCTATGTCAATTTGCACTCTATGCCAAGGTACACTGATTAAAAATGAATGATTTTAAAAGTTATGTGAGATATTTTCTTGCATATCTTTAATTACAAGTTGTGGATCATCCCACAATTATATTTTCTAACCCATTGCTTTATCTGGCCACAGAACAGTCAGTATAACTGATTTAAATGATTTAGCTCTATATTTATTTGAAAGTTATCACTTAAAAACCTGTAAGGAATTAAAACAAATAGAATATTTTGACATCCAGTATTATTTTTCTTGATGTATGCTTGGCTGTCTCTTAACATTTCAAGGCCAGCTTGACTTTCCCATAACTGTTTACTCCATGGCTGATAATTGACAAAGGAACCCTGGTCAAGAAATGTTATCAGGATGACAAGGTGGGTTTTGTCTTCTATGAAAATACTGTCTATGAGCAAAACCGCTCAATAGATAAAAACAGAAATCGCATCCATTAATTTCCAGATTTTGTTGATTCTAATGACATTCAGCTCTAGGTGTGTGTGATTTTATTTTTCCTTATTGACAACATAAAAATTTTATGCTGTGGCCCAAAATAGCACATTATGCTGTTTTCCCACATGGTAGAAAACAATGTAAAAACATTACACGCATGTGGTGTTACATAAAAACTATTTAGTATATTTCTTCTCTAATTATATGAAAACATGTCTTGAATGTGTGTACTTTGTATTGAAATATAGCTGGCATTACATGCAGTGTATACTATTATGAAAGTTTTTCACGGAAGTGAAATGAATAAGATCGAATAGCATTGATCTTTCACTGACATGTCAAGGTTTTGAATTAGTGCAACACAACTCTACCAAAAATTATTTCAAACTTGTTAAAATTTATTTTCCATGAGAAACAGGGAGCTTTGCCAACAATACTAGTTTGTATTTCAAATTTAAAATAATAGGGGGCAGTGCAGTAAAATTCAATCCAATTCCACTGGTACCAGGAATATGCGCAAGGACTTTGTGAGTTGTCTTGTAATGTGATAGTTGAGCTGAATTCATCTCCATAAGTACATGTGTATATGAGAACATAAGTGGGTCTCCTGGTTTGATGTCTTCCCTTTTGTCATATCTGTAAGAGAACAAACAGTGTAAGGTAAGTAAAGACTTGAATCATACTCCATTCAAGAGACTTAGGCTGTGGCCAAGCAAGAGGAAGGATCGCTATGAAAACAATATAGGAAACAACCATAAAGCAGGAAATAATTACATAAAGCAGGGAAGATTCTTAAAAGAACATTTGGTAACTGGATGGTAGAGATATTACTTTGTTAAAGAACCTGAATGTTTTAATATAGGATCACGTCAACCATGGCAGAAAACAGGAAGGGAAGGCAGGATAGTATTAAAGCTGTACTTATAATTCCATCACGTTTGGAACAAATGGCAAACACATACAGAACAGAGTGGGCACAGAAATAGGTGGTTTAAAAATTTGGCAGTTCAGAATCGTTTATTACCCACAAAAGAAGTGATAATACTATAGGTCAGGGGTAGGGAAACTTGGCTCTTTTTATCACTTATGGACTTCAACTCCCAGAATTCCTGAGTGAGCCATAAAAAGTTCCCCATCCCTTTTATGTGCTACATTTGTATATTAAACAGTCCCATTTAAGTCAAAAATTGATTTCCCCCACAACTGAAACACCAGTAGGCCAGGGATGGGGAACCTTTTATGGTTCACTCAGGAATTCTGGGAGTTGAAGTCCATAAGTGATTAAAAGAGCCAACTTTCCCTACCCCTGCTATAGGTAATGGAATGATATAGAAAAAGTAAAATAGGCCTGTAGAATGGCAATCAGATGATGGCCAGAGGAAATCTAATTGAATGAAAGTCTCTCTTACTTACCTTCTAAGTTCTCTGTTATTTGAAACAAATTCCCAACAACTACAAGCAACACAGCCTACTGAATAGGATTTTTTGAATCCTATTCAGGATTTGAATAGGAAAAGTTTTTGTCCAACAAATTATTTAGTTCAGGAACGGTTACTTACAGTCTTAGGGCTACAAGCTACCTCCAACCACTTCCTAGGGCCTATTCTAAATGTAATTGCTGAAAACTGATGGTACTCATGATTTTCAGACAAAGCAACCAGCAAAATTTCTCCAGCTGCTTCCCCACACAATAAAAATAAAATTTCATCTCATTTCTATGTGTACCACTCTCTGCCCTTTGCAACCTTCAGATTGCTGACAAATATTGACTGATAAATGTGGCTCTCACCAACAGTAAGCTGAGGAAAATGATTGAAAATTCAATTTCTCAGTGCAATGAAATTCCCTAATTTAGACAAATGCTCTTACATGAGCAAAAGCTCTAATAACAGAATACAAGTTGGAAGGGACCTTGGAGGTCTTTTAGTCCAACCCCTTGCTCAAGCAGGAGACTATACCATTCCAGATAAGTGGCTGTCCTGTCTCTTCTTAAAAGCCTCCAGTGATGGAGCACCCACAACTTCTGAAGGTAAGCCATTCCACTGGTTCCTGGTAATTGTTCTTACTGTTAGAAAATTTCTCCTTATTTCTAACTCAGTTTCCATCCATTTTTTCTTGTCTTGCTTTTCAGTACTTTGGAAAATAGTTTGATGCCCTCTTCCTTGTGGCAGCTCCTCAAATATTGGAACACTGCTATCATGTCACCCCTACTCCTTTTCATTAGATTAGACATATCCAATTCCTGTAACCATTCTTCTTATGTTTTAGCCTCCAGCTAAAAATTTAGAAAGCACATCACTGGAGTTTGGCACTAACAGCCCAGAGCTGATGAATTTGGCAGAAAGGAAATATGGAATAAACCCATGCACCTCGGTTTTGAGTGGGATCTAAACATTTAAATAACTATTAGCCATCACTACCCTTTATTTCCAGAACAATTTTGCAAGCCAACTGATTCTTTAGTCAATTCTATAAGATTCTAAAATGAACCTCATGTTCTACTACTTCAAAATCCTTAAAAACATATCCTTTGCAGCCTCTGGAAGCTCCCATGGCTTAGACTTTTTCACTCTAAGGACATTCCTGTTAACAGGCCTTCAGTGTCGGTATATGTGTTTCTGCTTCACTGGCAAAGATAATTTGAGTGGGAGGAAAATTATTCCAATCAACCTTTCCGTCTTCATGCACTGACTATCTCAGCATCCTTCAACAGTGAAAAGGATGAAGAGAAATGTACTTGTGGAAAGAGGACACAGACTGAAGGATCTAATAGGAGAGCCTGACTGGCTGGCTCCAGTTAATCATACCAATTAATGCATTCAGCCTTGCTTGGTATTTGTTCTGCTCCCATCCATCTTTTCCTTTTAATATTTATGAGCTCAAGAGCTACCAGATTGCCAAATTCTTGTCTGCCAACTTCCAGTCTCGCTGAAGAACATATGCAATGAAAATAACATGGCATCTCCAAGTCCCTGGAGCATGCATATAAATGGCATACAATTTGTACCCTACATTAAACTAGCGAACACATGCTGTATCTCATTTCCCCTGCTCTATTCACAGCTCAGCTTTGGTGGATGACTCCCTGTGATTTAGGTAAACATGGATAAGCATCATTCCTCATTAACACTTAACTAAAATCTGCACTCAACTAATAAACCAGGGTTTCCAGTCAACCAGAAGTGATTGACATTCCATCTTCAAAAGTCATACTTCCTACTAAAGGAACTATATATTCACATAAATTAGAGTTGATAAAGGTGTGGTGCAAAAGAATCTACAAACCAATGAATGCCCATGCTTTAACATTCTAGGTACTATTAATCAGACATGATGACTATCCCGTGTTTTTCTATTATAATTAACAACAGAGAAGTGGTGCATTCTGATTAAACTGATGTAATTGTTAAGGTAAGAACGTAGTATATGCATTCACATAAACCAGCCCAAGTGGTTTCACATGTTATACAAATGTGGCCTTAAGAGTTTAGTCCAAACAGCCTCTTTTCCATCATCTACAAAAATGTCCTCCTCCAGAATTTCATATTAGTAACCAGGTTGATATGTCAGCTTTATCTTTTAATTGAAACAAGAACTTTGGGCTAGCTGCTGGGGGAAACAAATAACTGGCCAATGCTTCAGGCAGTACTTCACTTTGACTAAGCTGTTATTAGAATACAGATCCTCTTAAATATTATTCTAACATTCCTGACCTGAATAAATCCTTTCATCCCAAATCAAAGCTTATAATGTTAAGAACATCAAGCTTAGCCAGAATCAACTTTTATGTCAAGCCTACTACAGTCCATCTTCAAAGCAAGGCAATAAAATGTAATTTTCTTAAGGCTTTGCTGTGCAAGATAATTAAAGATCAGATGGTCCCAATGAATTTATTATGATCATCAAGACTTAAATGAACATGCATAAAAGAATGCTTCT
The DNA here is from genome assembly GCA_015471245.1 of Laticauda colubrina. Taxonomy (NCBI): domain Eukaryota; kingdom Metazoa; phylum Chordata; class Lepidosauria; order Squamata; family Elapidae; genus Laticauda; species Laticauda colubrina. The sequence goes on from BLBF01000037.1 coordinate 2,034,102, forward strand.
CCCTCAAATTATCTCTGATCAAGCATGGAGTGTAGCCTACCTGAAAGGCTATTTGAGATCCTGAGGCAGCTTACTTACTTACTTCTCTGCTTGTAGTTGTATCTATACAGAATGGGCTACAACTGATTTTCTTAATTTTGTGAGGTATTTCCTTCACCGTGATATTCACACACTGTGGATGGATGGCCAAAACAATTGTTAGCTCACTTTAGACAATTTATATCACTCGTTACTGGTAGTACAGAGCTGTCTGGATAGCAGTCACTGAATCAGGCTATAAGGATGTAACCTTAGCAATTACTTGTTGTCTTATTTTGTATTCTTTTTGGTTACAGACTTCAAGGAGAATGTGCATGGACAAGGACTAACAATTGCTTATTTGTGTGTTGTTCTCTTAGCTGATTAAACAAACCAGAACAGAGATTAAGAAAAGTGATCAGCAATATCTTATGAATGGGAAGTACTAAGTTTTGCTTAAAGGAGAGGTGTCTCTTAAAGAGAGCCAATTTGGTATAGAAGTTAAAGCACCAAGCTAGAAACCAGAAGACAGTGATTTCTAGACTTACTTTAGCCACAAATCCTGGGAACAGTCTCTCTCAGCCCAAGGAAGAAGGACATGGCACCAGAGGTGGTATTCAGCAGGTTCTGACCAGTTCTGGAGAACCGGTAGTGGAAATTTTGAGTGGTTCAAAAAACCGGCAAATACCACCTCTGATGGGAGATTTTACAGTATCCTTCCCCTGTCATGCCCACTAAGCTACACCCACAGAACTGGCACTAAAACAATTTGAATCCCACCACTGAACGGCACCATTTCCCCCAAACATCTTGCCAAGAAACAGCAAGAATTGCTGTTTCCAGAAGTCAACACTGACTCAAAGGCACCAAAAGAACAAAAAATAAAAATCCTCTCTTAATAAACAATAAAAAACATTCTCTTAACCTACAAAAATGTATGCATTTCAATCCAACTTTCAGCCAAAAAATTGAATTGAGGCTGTTATGAACATCTTAGCGTTTGATCCACAATAAAACTAAAACATACTGCCCTAGTGGTTCTCCCAGATTCCCTCAATAATGGGATTATTCTGCACTGTCTTTCTAGTGGTTCTGGTCCTTTATGCTGAAAGTTCTGTTACCTAAGTTCATTAACATACTGAAATTATACAAATTGAAATTAAATCCAGGCAAAGCACAGGTGTGGTTGGTTAAATGTAAACTGAATGGCTAAAATTCAACCTTGTGCAGGGGAATGAGGCTACACTTACCCTATAGATCAAGTAAGGAGTTCAAAGTGCCCAACCTGTCCTTGCTGCCAACTGGAACTACAGGTGATACCTCTATTGAGAAAATTTCCCCAAGTAAGGCTCAAGGCCCAGCTCTGAGCCTTCCCAAATGAGTCAGATTTTGGCATTCTAAGTTCTATGAAATATCCCTTGCATAGATAACCATGGACAACTTGGTTGTAACTAATGGAAAATGCTGCCAAAAGGCTGCAAACCTGTGCAAATTATGGAGGTCATGTAGTACCACACCAAAACATGGCCTATTACTTATAAAGCAAATATTGTTGGTATTAACATTGAGAAGCATGACATTAGGATCTATTAGGACCTTCTGAAAATATCTTTGCTGTCAGAGATTTATCTAACTGCCATGGAGGAAAAGGCATACTCCTGAACTCCTTTCAAGCTCCCTCTGGAGTTGCATTTAATTGCCACATTTCAGTTTATAGAAAGGCAATAAAGGCAAATCTTTTTATCCAGGATTTTTATCTTTTAATTAGTTTAGTATTTGTTTTAATATTTTTAGACCTTTTTAGCTGTCCCAAATGCTTGCCTAAACAGAAAGAGAAGCTATAAAACAAGTAAGTAGATTTGCATATATTTGATGATTGAATGAGGAGTACACCCTGATTTTTAATGTGCAACATCTTTACCCAGATTTCTATTAATGTAATTTGGCAACAACCAGGGTTAACTTTTCCATGTTTTTTAACCTATGCACACAGAAGTATCCCAGATTTATATTAACTGAAAAATATATTCCTTTGTTCGCAAAAATCTAGTAAACCATTTTAAGTATCTGCTTACAACTCCAAAATTACTTAGATTTTATAAACAATATATCCAGAAACCATAAAAAACTTGTTTTTAATTGTTAGTATGCCAGGACTTAGGTACATATGTTGAACAAAAGCAGCAGCAACTTATTGGAAACTAAATAACTCAGACACATAAAAGTAATTTCTGACACACCCCTCAAATTAAAGGGGATATGTTTAGATATAAATACCCATGGTCTAATGAACACTCTGGAATACAGAAAGCAAATGTCCTGATCTAGGATAAGAGGCTATCAGACCAAGAATCAGGCTAGGCAGAATTTTGATGCCTGGTGGCCATATTTAATATTTTTGAATGGAAGAGCTGGATAGAGATGAAAAAAGTGGAGCTTTCCTCCTGTAAAATGGTTGTAGTTTCCCACAATAGGTTTGCAGTACAATGGTTGTAGTTTCCCACCTCAAAATGGTCAGAGTAAAGAGGTCTATAGAAATGAACAAAAACTAAGTTTGGAGGCTACTCACTACACACTCCTGCCTTAAAGTAGCTAATGGGATTTAAAAAGATGTCTTACCCAACTTTGCTAGGAAATCAGAGGTGCATGATCTGTGACCTTTCAAAGATGTTGCTGAAAAACATCTTTCAAGGTTGGGTAAGACTACTTTTGATGCCCACCTTCTTCCACTGTTGGTTATGATCACCAGGACTGCTGTGGGAGTTGTAGTTCAGCAATGTTTAAAAGGTCATGGGTTGTTTTACTCTATATAATAGGGTCTCAATTTTAGATTATCTACATGTTGGTTCTTATTTTATGCTTGGCACCTCATCTTCACTGCAAAGAGAAGGACTACTAGGAGACAAGGAATAGACAACCTGATCTTTACTTATGTCTTCCTGATGAATTCCAATGCAACTTTCTGGCTAAGAGTTTGAAGAATATTAGCCCTGAATAGGCAAAAATAAATATAAGAGCAAGAGATCGTTACGATGATAACCTCACATATAACAGGGGTGTCCAACCTTGGCAACTTTTAAGACTTGTAGACTTCAATGTCCAGAATTCCCCCATGACTGGCTGGGAAATTCTGGGATTTGAAGTCCACAATTCTGAAAGTTGCCGTGGTTGGACAGCTCTGATATATAACAAACTGTAAAAAAATTATATTCTTTCTTACATACATAGTAGACTTACTTCCAATCCAAATTGACTTCTAAAAATCGAGACACACCAGTCTGTGCCGCAGCCCCATCAATGTGGACAGAAACATCTGCAAACAAAAAACAAAAACATATGTGAAAGCAAGGAGAGATTCCCATCTCTACTAATGGGCAAGGTTGTAGATTTGTATTTATTTTATTCTTTGAAAAAATCCTAAATTCCCAAAATTGAAACAGAAAATGTTGGATGGCTATTGTACTGGAGATGGTAAGTGTGGAATATATAACTTAAACCAAATGAATAAGGTGCTCAACCTAGAATTTTGCCCTTTTCTAAATTAATTAAAAGTACAGGTCACTTGAGAAATAAAAAAGCAAAGCACCAACATCTGTTGACTTATTTACTCACAGAAGTGCCTTTGGGTCTCAACAAAATGAAAACAGCACTTTCAGTGGAAGTACTCTCTTGTTCATGCTTTCACAGCTTGGATGTCTGGAAAGAGGCACTAAAACAGCCATACTGAGCATTCAAAATACCCCTCAATGTTTTGTCTGGGAAGATTCTTTGCTGAGCTCACCATACGCTTCTCACTGAATACTTGCATGCCCCTTGCATATAGCTTTGTAAAGGCTCTGCTAAGAATGACAAAACTTTCCCATCACTTGATCGCCAATTGTCAGAATACTAGAATGTAGTATTCTGTAGTAAATACAGGTAGGTCGACTTAGGACCATAATTGAGCCCAAAATTTCTGTTGTTAAGTAAGATGTTTTCTGAGTTTTGCCCCATTTTACAACCTTTCTTGCACCTATTGTTAAGTGAATCACTAGTTTGTAACCCGATTGTTAAGTGAATCTGGCTTCTCCATTGACTTTGCTTATTAGAAGATCGCAAAAGATGATCACATGATCTTGGGACACAATAATGGTCATAAATATGAACTAATTGCCAAATATCTGAATTTTGATCACATGATCACAGGAATGCTGCAAAGGTTGTTAGTGTGAAAAACGGTCATAAATCACTTATTTTAGTGTAATAACTTTGAATAGTAGCTCGTCTACTAAGGGATAATACTTAGTACCATCTCTTGGTTGGGGAGGGCAGGATGCCTCCAAAGACCACTTGTAGAAAAACAATAGAAGGATAGGGGTAGCTGCTTGTCTGCTTGTGAGTCCCCACTATAGCATGAATTATATGGCAATGCCTATCTGAATGTAAGAAAATCTTACATTCAGATAAGAATTGCCATATAATCCACATTACAGTGCAACTCTCTTCTTGATATCACAGTTAACAATCTCCATTCCCAATATTGTAACCCTTGTTAAAGAAGCGAATTTGATAATATGTACCAACATCATGCCCTCTTTATGCCACTTACACATATATAAAGCGCTACAGCTTGAAGGACCATGCTGGCTGGGGGAACTCTGGCACTTGAATCCACACACCTTCCAGTTGCCAAGGTTAAGGAACACCATTTTATGCCATTAACATCCTATTCCTAATTGCCTTCACGGCATAGTTCCTCTGATTCCGCAAGAGGTTGAAAATGTTTGCAAATGTGTAATTCATAGGGCCTTTCAACCAATGGTGGGATTCAAGTAATTTAACAGCTGATTCTTCCTAATCACCGGCTGGGTGAGCATGGCCGTGGCAGGTCATGTGACTGAGTGGGCGTGGCCAACTCTACATCAGTCACATGGGTGGTGCTTGCATGGGCCAGGCAGGGTTGGGGAGGGAATCCAGGGGTCTTCAGTGGGTGGGGCAGTCGGGGGAGGGCAGGAGGAAAGAAAGATTCAACGTATGTATGTGAGAAAGAGGGAGAGGGAGAGGGAGGGAGAGAGGGAGGGAGAGTACACACTGCCCCCAGCCCTGATATAACTCTGTGATTGGATAGGATGTCTCCCTCCCTCCCTCTCTCTCTCTCATACACACACAGAGAAGTTGGATAGGATACCTCTCTCTCTCCCAGCCCCTCCTCCCCTCCCCGTTTCAATTTATTTGATTTTGTGGTCTGTGTTGTCCTCCTCACATCTTATCTTCCCAGCACAGGTCACACCCTCCAAATGGGAAAAGACTTAAAAGAGCAAGCTTTAAACCTGCCAGTTTATCTCTTGAAACCTCGCAGAGTGCAGCAGCGAAAGAATGGCCCATGTGTTTAGTTCCATCCAATCTGCAGAAGGGGCCGCAAAAGATATCAAGCTGCCAGATGACTTTTTTTTTAATCAACCCAGTTTTACTCACCTGCTGTTGGAGGTACCAGCTGGTGTAGTTTTTGCATAGCAACTCCTCCAGGGTAATTGAAGTGGGACACATAGAGTGATGCTCCTGAGTAAGCAGCATTAGCAAAAAGGTGTGCTATAACAAACAGAGTGCCTAATTTGTATAACCATGATTTCTTGTAATTGTTCAGACTGTGTAGAAAAGAAAAATAGTGGGCACAATATATCCAACTCCAATACACAGCTATTGAAAGATCACACTGAATGTTAGGTTATATGAATTGTAGATGTCATTTTTGTATTGTATTATACTTGTTTACTATCAGAGGTGAGAGCCCTGGGATTACATTCTACACACACAGTTTTCCTTTGAAATTTGTATTTCTGCTTTCATTTAAGTGTGGTTCAGTATGATGCTCAAACCCTAAACTGCAATTAACCCTATCTCTAAAACACAGGTCAAAATCAACCTGATCTAAAATACTATACATTGATCTGGTCAATTTCTTCAGGTTGATACTAAACCCTGATTAGATAGAAATGAAAGTAATACTTTGCAATTTTGGAAGAAGTTCAAACCTTTAATGCAGGGATTCCCAACCCCTGGGCGGCTGACCTCATTGAGTACTGGGCAATACAAGTGGTAGGCGAGCGCACAAAGTGCATGCACAAGACTAGGTTGCACATGGGAAACCATTTCCTCCCTCCCTCCCTCCCTCTGCCATTGGTTCATGGAGCCAGAAAGGTTTGGGATTGCTGTTTTATTGGACTTTAAAGAGCAATGGAGGGAGAAGGGGCAGAATTTACTACATACAATATGCCCTTATAAAATAAGGTTTGTTTTTAAGGGGATTTTTTTTTCATCCTTTGTAGAGACAGATGTTAGTTTTCTGTGATTTAAAATTCATAGGATTAAACAGCTTGCATATTTTCTAATCCAAAAGGGTCGAGAAGTGTCACTCTTCATCCATTTTACATCTTATTCACACTCATCAGGTCTTAAGGCCAATGTTAAGTGACTGTGCCCTGAGGGAATGACAAAATAATAATCTTTTATTCCGAGTCAGCCTTTCCCAATCTGGGGCTCACAAGATGATTAAAAGTGCCACTCCCAGAATTCCTGTCAAGGTTATTTGGACAACAATGTGATTGGTAAACTAGCAAGCGGTGAAAAATGAAGTCAAGATCTTGATACAGAAATTAAATACAATATGTACAAATACACTTACATTCGTGAACAGCCTTTGGCAGCCACTATATTCAAAACTGGAAATGTATATATTATAAATCTCAGCTCTTTGTGTGGAAGAAAGGAATACAAGAAAATAAAACCAAGTGAGGGTAAAATTAATACCCAACATCTTTGGTCTACTGCTCCTAGTGGTAGAAATACAATACTGCAACCCAGAGCGCGAGGCAAGGCAGAGTAAAAATACCACAAGAAAGGCAAGGTCTTTAAAAAGACAGTTAAGGAATTTTTAATTAAAAAAGACTATTTGAATTAATACTTTTCTCAATGTGTGTCTTCTACATTTCTAAAATTGTCTAGAACATCATATAGCCACTTGAAACTTTCTAGAAAATACTATTTTTAAATGTTTTCTTATGTTTATATTTCTTTGCTATATGAATAAGCTACTTTATCATACATAACATATATTCAGTGTTGAATATGTTTATATTATGAAAACAAAATTAATATTATATTATAATATAATATATATATATATTATAAAATATTATATTTTATAATATTTATATTATAAAAACAAAAGTAATCACCTCTTTCGTTTAATACATATGAAAAAAGTACAAAGCATGTGTGCTAATGCACCCACACACAAACATCCCCTGTTCTCATTTACCTCACCTCAGATGCCCCTAATCTGTCACTGAAGAATTCATGATCTAAGTCTAGACTTTTATGTAACCAACAAAACCACACAATACATCGTGTGAAGAGAACCACTGATTTAGCAGAATTCCATTGTTTTGAGATACAATGCACTGCAGGTTCACAATTTTTGAACTGAGGTATCTGAAATGGGCCAACTGAAGAACACATGCAAAATTTGGGACCCATAACTTCAAAGGGAATGAAATTTGGGGAAGTTATGGTGAGACAGTCTTACTAGCTGCTGCTACACTGCTGGGCTTCTGCTGTGATTGCATCATCTTTATTATCAACATTCTGTGACAGTTTCCCAGGCAGTCCCACAACACCTCATACCTTCTCCAAACTAGCAGCAGTCACCTGCTGCCAAGGGAAAGAGAGAAAGGAAGGAGAAAGGAGCCCCCCTACACCTTTTCTGCATTCCCCCTATTTACCAATATCTCTTCCCTGATTCACACAGCACCTCTCACACACTCCCAGCCACCTTTTACAAATGGCTCACCCAAGTGATCTCCCCAACCAATATGGTACCTCTTGTGCAACCTGATACACCATCCATGTTCCCCATATACTCATGGCTCCCTTCCCCATCCACCAACCACTACTTACTAGTCTGTAGGTCTTGCAACTTCCTGCTGGACTTTTTCCCTACAAGCAAAGTAAATGAGAAATCTGGCAGGAATGGGAGGGAGGGTGGGAGGGAGGAAGGAAATGACAGGTTGAGGAAAAGGAGGCAGGAAAAGGTGGTGGAGAGTGGGAGGGAATTATTTCTGATGTTTCCTGACAGCTTCCAATGAGGAAACTCAATGGAGAAGCTGGACCAAGTTGGAACCCCCACTCAGGTGATTTTTTGCCCACTCATGATCGTTTTGTTATTCTGTTTAGCTAACGATGTATGCCTGGAATTATCACCCAAAAGCGTGCAGGTTGTCCAATGAATTTTTAAAATTGCCACTAAAAACAATGGAGTAATACTGCAGTTAAGCATGCTTTATGAGCTCTCTGCCCCTATCAACAAGCAAGGAATTGAGACCAGCAAAAAAAAAAAAAAAACAGTAACGATGTACTCACTTGAACACAATCTATAAATATAGCAACAAAAACACTTATTCGGCTGTTACATTGAAACCTTTTTCATAATGTACAATTTTCTCTATCTTCTTGCAAAGCTGACTGAAGAACAAGACAACATAGCTTTTGGACTTAGCAATCCAAAAGGTTATCAGTGTAATTATGCTATCGGTTATGTACTGTTCTGCCTTATGTAGCCATTTCCATTTGGAAATTTGTAAAAAGAAAAAAGAAAAAAAGGCATAACACAAGGTACATGCGCTGAACAACGCACACTTGCGTTTGATAGCCAACCTCAAAAAAAACAAAAAAACCCTCAGAAGACATGGAAAAATAACAGGGATTTATTGGAACCTGTGAACTCTAATTTTCAATGAGGAAAAAGTAAAAAAAAGTATACTTACTATAAAAAAAAGCAGTACATAGTGATGCATAAGTTTCTGGACCATTTTGAATTTTCATTATATACAAATATGACATAAAACATGATCTAACCTCTACACAATTTCCTAAAAGTGGATAGAGAGGATGCAATTAAACAAGTCACAAACTTTTAAGCACCACCGTATCTTTACTTAACTCATCCTCACTACCACCCACCATCACCTTGCTGCATATGACAGCAAAATAGATCTGTGCCTCCTATTGTATTAGCAAACCTACTTTCTAAATTTTCCTAGTTTGGAGAATTAAAACAATAATTTAGCCATAGAATCAGCTACACTGGAATGTTCAAACAATTTCAAACTTGTGAACTACTGTTCTAACCTTGGGACATTGAAAACAACCATTTGAAATTCAGTCACTTGTATGTAACTTCTGAGGATTTAAAGGCTCCAGCTTTTAACTCAGTAAAAGTCTTTCTTTAAGGCTGATATGGGTCTCTATTCTGAGCAAAGTGAAGCTTGTAGCACCAATTCTGATGTCCTTTTTATAAGTGATCATTTCCATGTCACTCTGAAAGTGATAAATCTGGGTTGAAAAACAAAACCAGTATTAACTGGGCTGAGCCACTGAGACCATCACTATTCTCTTCATTCCAATATTCCCACTCTGAAGGGGAAAAGCATATATCCACTTTTAATATAAAAGGAGAGCTCTATAGAAATTGGAACCTTGCAAGACAAGAATTTTATACCAGCAAAGGTATCCACAGATATCAGAATAAGGTGAGAAATGTGGAATCAGGAGTAAGAAATAGAAATGGCTGACAACATTTAAGATTTGGTACCATACAAATTACAATTCTTGCTATGTCAAGGAAGTGATGTGGCTTGGAAAGGATGCAAAATAAAAGGGTTTTATGATGACCTTTTTTTACCTCATCTAGTTATTTCCAGTTATTCCTTCTCACATTGTGAATACTGAACTCATTTAAGTTGTGCTATAGGATTCTATTTACTCCATGCTTAAAAGGATACTCCCCAGTTGGAGCTTTTATTTAAGACAATGTTATACCAAAGTACTTTCCCTTCAGGCCACAAGAGCTGCCTCCAAAACACAGAATCCAAAGCCACTGTGAGACCTAAAAGGAGAAAACAGGCAAAAGTGAGGAGCTATGCAGAAATCACTTAAAATAGCAACAACATTGGTTCAACATGCATTAAAACAATAAATACAACTGTCATTCCAGAACTGGATAGAAATCAGCCTATTACCTGAAATATTGATTGGACGACACAGCCTACAGAATCACAAGGCTGGGCCTTGAAAGGGGCTGTAACATTGTTCGTTCTGCCTGAGGTTAAATACACTGGTTTGATTTCATAGGATTAAAAACATGGAGACAAGGTCTGCCATTCAGATAGACTTTGAGAGTTATCCAATGAGCCCCTTGGAATTAGAAAGGGAGCCTCTATATGCAACAAGACTGGCTGATTCTCTTTTGTATTAAATACGTTGCCGTTTACTGTAGGACCTTCTGGTAAGATAACTATGTCTACAGGCTAAGTTGATCAACTTGCACAATTGATGAACAAAGAGCAGAGTCCCACAAAGGACTAGGTAACTGCACACTAAACCCCAGTGCAGAATTTTTCAATCTTTTAAAATGAGATTAAGAAGACATGTCATTTAAAATTTTACAACATAGTTTTTAGTAGAGCCACTTCTGAAGAAAATCCCACTAATTCAAAACCACACTTACCTAAGCAAAAAGCCCCTGCAGGGACAGCATAGAAAAGCATTTTCATAATGGAGAGTTTTTTATTCAACAGAGTGATCAGCAGCATAAGACCCAGGAATATGCAAAGCTCTGCTCTGAAGATAATAATTGCCAAAGCAGAGAACCAAATAAACGGGCGGTACTTTTGTTGCATCCAAGATGTAACTGCAAGTAAGACTGATTAACAAATGAACAGACAAATCTGGTATCAAAAACTTAGCTTGTTGATCATTGTCAAGATCTAAATATAGCAAAACAATTAACAAGCCTACTACATAATCAAACCAAACTTTCAGTAAAGTTCGTCCTATTTAAAGCATATTGTTGGATTATAAATTGCACCATTGGAAGAGAATGACTGGAAGTGGGGGAAGCACATAACATTCTATAGAGAGAGTGATACAGGTTGGAGGAAGTATCTCAATTCAGTTGCACCAGAACTTCCTGATTTATTTTATATTTTGTGATTGGGAGTGGAGATGGTTTCCAAATAATATTAAGCCTGTTTTAGATTTTCTTCCGCCCTTGGTATTTTATGTTTCTGATTTTCAATAATTGTGGTGGGAGGGGAGTTCAAAAAAATGTCTGTGTAGTTTCCCATCCCACATCTTGATGAGTTCAGCCACTCCCATTGTGGGAGCATCCCACTCTCTGTGGGATGCAATGGTTCAGTGGCTAAGACGCTAAGCTTGTCAATTAGAAAGGCCAGCAGTTTGGCAGTTCGAATACTTAGCGCCGCATAATGGAGTGAGCTCCCGTTACTTTGTCCCAGCTTCTGCCAACCTAGCAGTTCGAAAGCATGTAAAAATGCAAGTAGAAAAATAGGGACCCCTTTGGTGGGAAGTAACAGCGTTCCATGCGCCTTCGGCGTTTAGTCATGCCGGTCACATGACCACGGAGACATCTTTAGACAGCGCTGGCTCTTCAGCTTTGTAACAGAGATGAGCACTGCCCCCTAGAGTCAGAAATGACTAGCATGTATGTGCGAGGGAAACCTTTACCTTATTCTTGATTTATACATCTCAGATATAGAGGGCATTTTTGTCTGCTGGCCTTCTCAGCACTGGGCAAGGGAACAGCTGGAGCCAATCACAACCCTTGTTACTACATATCATGGCAAATACTGTTTTACCATTATTTACCCATCAAGGAAGGTTTTGAAAAGCATGCTCAGTACTTACCAATAGGCAGTGCAAATATGTTGGGGAGGGTGCGAGTGCAGTAAAACATCAGGTGGAATTGAGTAGCTGTTATTAGGCAGAAAATCAGGGATACAGTAAAACCAAACTGCTTTCTCACTTCTTTGTACAGCCGCCATAGGGCATAAATCACTGTCAAACCTAGGGTTCCTCGGACTGATGGCAAAATAACATGAATAAGAATGAAAAATCAGCTTTATTATCTGTAATAGAAATAATAACAGGTAATGGCCACGGTCTAAGTGGCTTTGGCTATATAACAGTATTAGAAATAGAAATTACAATGGTTTACAATATAATAAAAAAGCATAAAGAAAAATGGCTGTATCTCATACCTATCAGCTGGGAATAGAATTTTGACATTTGTAAAAGGGACAATATATAGACGGCTGGACTGGAAAGAAGAGCAATAAAAATTGGACCAACAAATGTTCTCGGGACAACTCCAGGAAATTCATGATGATCATACTGCAATAAAAAAATAATCTAAAACATGGATATATAGAAATAGCTGCTAAAAGAAATTCTATAATTTTATTATACTTCTTCTTTAGTTAAGAGCAAAGGTAACCCAAATTAGTCATCAATATGTTTGCTCCAAAATTCATATAAAAGACACCAGGAATGTCATTAGTAGAATAGTTCCTGGGGATTTAACTGGAAAAAAATGAGAAGGTTCTCCAGTTTTCTTGGGAAGGTTTTTCAAAGGTGGTTTGCCCTTGTCTTCTTCCCAGGGCTGAGAGAGTGACTGCCCCAAGGCCATCCAACTAGCTTTGTTTCTAAGGTTGAACTAGAACTCACAGCCTCCCAGTTTCCAGCATGATTCCTTAACTACTACACTAATTCTTCCCATTAGTTTAAAGTCCTGCTATTTTGTTACTTCTTCCGATTACGGAAAAATCATAGAAATTTAACTCATATTTATTTGGAACACCAATTCATAAACTAAAGTTCTTCGTATGATTCTTACATCAATAGTTCTAAATTATTATACAGATTTTTTTTCCTGATGTGGAGATAAGATCTTCACTATTTGAGTCCACAAATTCAGATCAGTTGGACTGTAGATTGTGCTATTAATTTGTATTTAATTGGAAGCATTGCAGCAAAATAAGTTATTCACAAACTGGGAGATAAATTGAGCAAGATAACAACAATGCCTCCAAAAATAAAAAAATAATGGGAACTCTGAGGACTGCATATATAGATAAGTGGAGGTTATACATGGCCTGTAGATTACATAGTTTTGGGTTTTTTTTGTACAGTTGGTGAACAACGTACAAGAACTAAACATTTAATCCTGAATAATTCCTCGATCAGATAATCCATGATGGCAGAAATGTCTTTTAATCTAACTAAATGATGAGCTATTTTTTCTATTCTTCTATATTCATGCAAAAATATATGATAGGTAATAATTATGTTGGGCATAATAAAGTATTAGTACAATTACAAATGTTAAGATGCTTCTGGCTTTGAAAATAACTCTATATTTTATATATATCAAACTATATATAAAAGAGAACAATCAGAAAGTAACAAGATTTACCATATCTAATTCCAGCTTCTCATACAAAATGTCATGTATAGCTTGAAGATTAAAGCTCTCCTCTACTTTTGTAAATGGGCATACAACTAAGTGAATGAAGGCAACAGCAACTATCAGTAGTAGCAGCCATGGTTGCCCTTGGGAAGGTTTCTTCTCAGCCATTCTGGATCCAAAATTCCCATCTACATTATTAGTTTAGAAAAAAAAATCAGAATGAGAAAAAGCATCTAACATAGAAGGCAGACATTGAGATAAAGCAAAACTAAGATCAGACCTGGATAAGCACAAACATTTTACCTTTCACTAAATGCTTAGATTTATTTCCTGAAGCTTAATTAAGCTAGGTTTAACTGTAGTAGCTCCCTGGCTGCTTTTTCCAATTACACAGCTCTGCTGAAGGATAGAATAGCAATCTAGAATTGGTCTGGGTCTTCAAACTACTTTACTTTCCCATTGCTAATACTAATCAATTACATTTGTAAAAAAAAGGACTGAAAAAGGCAGAAGGCGTTCAAACATCATATATACCACCCTATTCTTTCAGAAAACATGTTTTGAGATGAAAGTATTCCCCTTTGAAGTAGGCACTGTTTCAGAGCTCCCGCTTCTCCAAGGTTTACCAAGTGCAGAAGCAGTCAGAAGTCAAATCTCAGAAGCACACTGAAATTTCCCAGTTTCAGAAAACTTAAAATCAGAACATTCTGGTTTGCCATAGATCCATTTTTTCATATTCGTATTTTGTACCAGAGAGACTTAGGGAGAAGAGGTAGAAGTAGCAGAAACTTTGGAGGAGAATAATCATGTCATATTAGAATTCAATGCAATACAAATACAAACAATAGAACAAAATCAAAGCAGTATCTTAGACATTAAAAAAGATGATTTTAACTTACTTAGATAGATCGTGGGAAGGATTCCATGGATGAAAATCTTAAAGGGGGAAAACTCAGTAAGTTTGAGAACAATGAAAAATGTGATTAAAGTTCAATCCACCACAATACCACTGAAAAAGAAAAATAAGAAATCCAAGAAGAAACCAGCATGGTTGCATAAGGAACTCTTTGATAATATGAAAGACTAAAGGGTGAATATAAAAAGTGGAAAGACTAACTAAGTAATATAAAAAGTGGAAAGACATAACTAAGGCAGAAAATACCAGCATATGATCCAAACCTGCAAAGATGAAACCAGGAAAAAAAAAGGCTCAGAATGAACTAAGACTTGCAACAAATGTCAACAATCTTTTTTTTTCAACATATAAAAAACAAAGGAAAAAGTCAAGGAAACAATTGGTCCACTAATGGGAGAATATGCAAGGAAGTGATGAGCAGCAGGGAGAAAGCAGAGCTGCTTAATTCATTTTTTGCATCTATCTTCACACACACAACAGCACAACTTACCAAAACCAGAACTGTAATAGACTAGGAATACAAATTTAAATAGGCAGGAAAATGGCAACATCTGTTCAAATCATTCAGGACCAGATGGATTACATTCCAGAGTTCTGAAGATCCTGGAGCACCTGGGAACTACCAGAGGACTGGGAAAGAGCTGATGTGGTTCCCATCTTCAAGAAAGGGGAAAGAAACTATAGACCAAACAGCCTGACATCAATACCTGGGAAGATCCTAGAAAAGATAATCAAGTAATAGACCTGCAAATACCTAGAAAAAAGCAAAGTTATAACCAGAAGCCAACATGGCTTTGTCAAAAACAGATCATGTCAAATAAATCTTATTTCACTTTGACAAAGTAACTAAATAGTGGACCAGCTAAATGCTGTGAACATAATGTAATTGGATTTCAGTAAGGCATTTGATAAAGTAGACCACAACCTACTTCTTAGTTAAGTTAGAAAAATGTGGGAAAGACAATACGACCTCCAGATGGATTTGTAACTGGCTGATAAGCTATACTCAATGTGTAGTACTTGATGGAACTACATCTACATGGAGTGCAGTAAGCAGTGGAGTACTCCAAGGTTGTGTCTTAGACCAAACATTATTCAATATTTTCTTAACTGTTTTAGATGAGGGAATAGAAGGGAAACTCATCAAATTTGCAGGCAACATCAGATTGGCAAGAATAGCCAATACCACAGAAGATAGGCTTGATATCCAGAAGGATCACAACAGAATTGAACAGAATTGAGCTATCTAACAAAATGTAATCCAATGGTGAGAAAAGCAAGATTTTACATTTAGGAAAGAAAAATCAAATGAGTGGGTATAGAATAGGTAGTACCTGGCTCAATTGCAAGAGAGATCTTGGAGTCCTAGTGGACAATCAAATATGAGCCAGTAGAGTGCTGCAGCCGCCAAAAAAGCCAATGCAATTCTAGGCTGCATTAAAAGAGGATAAAGATCACACAAAGTGTTAGTATTGCTTTATAATGCCTTGGCAAGACCACACTCGGAATATTGCATCGTTTTGTTCAATACAAAAAAGGATGTTGAGGCTCTGAAAAGAGTGCAGAGAAAAGGGCAACAAAGATAATTGGGGCTGAAGGCTAAAACATATGAAGAATGGTTACAGGAATTGGATATGACTCTTCTAGTGAAAACAAGAAGTAGGGCAGAGGTGACATTCAGCAGGTTCTGACCAGTTCTGGAGAACCAGTAGTGGATATTCTGAGTAGTTCAGAGAAGCAGCAAATACCACCTCTGACTAGATATTTTATAGTATCCTTCCCCTGCCACGCCTACCAACCCACGCCCACCAACCCACGCCCACAGAACGTATGGCTTGGGATCAGGTTCTCTGAAGAGCTGTCTTCTCACGGTTACATCCACCTGTCCCACCAGAGCGGAAGACAGGGAATGTTGTGGGTCCCTTCTACCAAGGAGATATATCTAGCAGGACCCAGAAGACAGGCCTTCTCCATGGTGGCTTCCTCCAGAGGTGGCATTCAGCAGGTTCTGACCAGTTCTGGAGATCTGGTAGCGGAAATTTTGAGTAGTTTGGAGAACTGGCAAATACCATCTCTGACTGGAGATTTTGCAGTATCCTTCCCCTGCCACACCCACCAAGCCACGCCCACAAAACTGGCAGTAAAAAAAATTGAATCCCACCACTGAAGTAAGGGTGACATTACAGTAGTGTTTGAATATTTGGAGGGGGGCGAAGAAGGGGGGGGGAACTCAACCTATTTTCCAAAGTACCAGAAGGCAGAAGGCAGCAATGGTTGAAAATTAAACAAGGAGAAAACCAATCTAGAACTTAAGGGAAATTTTCTGACAGCGAGAAAAATTAATAAAATGGAACAGGTTGTCTTCAGAAGTTGTGGATGCTCCATCACTGGAGGTTTTTAAGAAGGGACTGGACAACCATTTGTCTAGAAATGCTCGTGGAAGGGTTTGGACTACAAGGTCTCCAAAGTCCCTTCCACTGTTATTGTTATAGCAGTGGTGGCCAACCTTTTTGGGCTCCTGTGCCAAAAATTGTGCACGCACCAGTGCGTACGCACTCATGTGCCAGCATCCAAAATGCAATGCGCGCACCCCTCCCCACACCCTCTGTGCATGCACACGCAATTCCCCCACCCCCACCCCCTTACCTGCACTCAAAGCTGATTTTTTTTCCGGTTGGTTTTGATGCCTTTTCCAGCCTCCCAGAGGCTTGGAAAAAGCCTCTGGGAGGCTTTTCAGGAAAAATTATAGGCCGGTTTCGTCACTTCCGGTATTATAGCCTCTGGGAGGCTGAAAAAAGGCCTCAAACCAACTGGGAAAAAAAAAATCAGCTGTGAGGCGCGCACATGCACAGTGAGGTAAGTTTGCCTGCGGCTTGCTTGCTTGCCAGCACAAATGGCTCTGCGGGCCCCTTGTGGCACGTGTGCCATAGGTTCGCCATCCCGGTGTTATAGTATTTTGTTATTTGAAATAGCTGTTTGGAACAAAAATCACTGGTTGGAAATCAATGTTATCTGCTGTGAAATTGCTGTAATCAGCGGAACACAACGCGGATAGCAGCAATTCCATAAAGCCTGCACAGCACAACCTTAAAATATTTTCCATGTACACTCCCCTTGGAGATAATTCAGAAGCTACAGCTGGTCCAGAATATGGAAGCTTTGGTAATTACAAGACAAGCACTGACCCATTGGCTCATCCTTTCTAATATATGTAATAACCTGGATTAAGTATTAGATTTAGGAGCAGAGAGACACAAATTGCTTAGTTGTGAAACTTGCTGTTTGAGCTTGGGCAGGTCACTCTTTTCTCAGTTCAACCCAACACCCATCTCACAGGATTGTTGTTATTGTGGGGGAAAAGAGAAAGAAGGAATATGGTATGTGTGTTTGCTGCCTTGAGTTACTTATAAACTACGGAAGGAAGGAAGGAAGGAAGGAAGGGAGGGAGGAAGGGAGGGAGGGAGGAAGGAAAGAAGGAAAGAAGCTGTTTCCTTTCCTCTCAGTAGCCTCACTAGACTCTTCCTCCTCCTCCTGCCTGTGGAACAGCCTCTCACTTTAGTGGGGAAGGGAGGATAAAGGAAGCCATGGACCAGGAGAAAAACGGACCCCTCATTCCAGCATATTTCCTTCTCTCTAGGCAGGCAAGATCCCTTCATTATTACT
Organism: Laticauda colubrina; assembly: GCA_015471245.1. Classification (NCBI taxonomy): domain Eukaryota; kingdom Metazoa; phylum Chordata; class Lepidosauria; order Squamata; family Elapidae; genus Laticauda; species Laticauda colubrina. The sequence goes on from BLBF01000037.1 coordinate 2,052,002, forward strand.
TAAACAAGACAGCGATTGAAGGAAACTTTGTCAGGTCGATATTTTACATTCAAAGCGGAAAGGGAAAAAAAAATAATCCTTTTTTTTAATTGTGTTGTTTTATCTCCTGCCTTCTTGCCTCCAAAAGTTGACACACTTGCAGCCGTCTCCTCCATTTGTTTTATTCCCAACCATCCCGAGAGGCAGGCTGTCGTGGGCTTCCATGGCAAAGAACGATCCTTCATCTCATTTCCCTTTACCCCTTTCATCTCATTCCCCTGAGACCCCATTTTTAAATTTCCCTGGGACCCTCATCTTCGCCGGGGCTATTTTTATTTATTTTTAATTATTATTATTATTTTTGGTAATCCGATTTTTTATTGATTTGATTTGTCAATCGCTTACAAGATAACAGGTATAAGTATAAACACGAGTGAGAATACAGGAAATAGGGACGCACACACGGGGACAAAAACGAGACATCCCCACGCATCCCACCCGTCGGGAAGAAGCCCAGCGTATCCACCGCCCTCTTCCCCACCCGAGCCGGGACTCACCCGGAAGGCGCCCATGTGGCTTCTCCCGACCTGGGGGTCACGTGACACCCCTTGGCGGCGGAGGCGAGGGGCGGGGCCGGCTTGATCACGTGATTCGCCTTGTTTTTCCCCCCCCCCCCCCCCCCCCACCCCCCAGCTCCCCGTGGGCGGCGGCAGCGGTTGCTGTTGCTGCGCCTTTCCTCCCCCCCCCCCGGGGGTCTCAGTGAAAAGAGTTAAAACGAGAACCACAAAAATGATTCGCTGCTTTTTCTTTTTGCCTTACTCCGCCCCGTTTCTTTTAACCGGCAGGTCCTGCAGATAGGAGGAGGAGGAGGCGGCAGTGTTTCCGTCTGCCGCTGCCCGGGTTTGACACGTGAGGAGGAGACTCCAGTGAATCGGGGGGTGGGGTGGGGGAGTATTTCTTGCAATTCGGACAAGAAGTCCCTCTTCCATTCCCCCCCCCCAAAAAAGGGGGGGTATCTTTGTGAGTCCGGCGGAGTCTTGTTTCTCGATCTTTTCTCTCCCGTTGCTCAAAACGCAGCGCTCGCTCCTTGTGCCTTCCTCCCTCTTGGCTGGCCTCCATGGCAATTTTCAATGCTTTTGGACGAAGCCTCAGTTACTGGCAACTCCCCGGGGTGGAAGATCCTTGGAAAAGAGAGAGGGAGAAAACAACGCTCCTCTCCATCATTCGATCTCCTGTAGGAAGGATCTTCTCTTTCTTCTGTGCGATTATATTATTATTATTGATTATTAATTATTATTATTTTACACAATGATTACGACGCCTTCGGTTTTATTTTTGCCCTTCTTAAATAGGCAGCCTTAAGTTATCCCAGAAACTGGGAAGTTGGTAATAGTCATAAATCCAAATTAAAGGATATTGGCCGAGTAAAGACACTTCCTGGCAACGGAACTGATTTATACGGGGATCTCTTCATAATTCCTCGCCTAAAAAAAAAAAAGAAGAAGAAGAAATTCTGAAGGATGACGTCACAATCCTGAAGAATGGAACCTTGCGTATATCTACGGTTCGGTTCCTAGCTGTTTCCCCCCCCCCCTTTTTTTTTTTTTTTTTTTTAAAACAACCCCTACGTGGGCTTCTCATTGGCTCGGAGCGTGGCGACCCACGATTGGACCACGTGCCCTGCTTTCCCAGCACGAGGGACTTCGCTGGGAGGCGAACGATTGGCCGGAGGTGAGCGTGGGCGGGACTAAGAAAAAGCAAAAGAGTTGTGAATGAGAGCCGGCCTTTGAGCTAAGGGGGGGGGGGGTTGCAATAAAGCGATGAAAGCCGGTCAGGCTGCGTGGAGATGGCTGGAAGCGTTTGTTTTCCTGGCCTTCCTCTCCTTCCCGCCCGCGTCGCAGGCTCTGGGTTCCCCTGAGGAGAGGCTCCGGCAGGCCTGCAACACCTGTCGAGGGATCGTCGACCGGTTCGCTCAGGTGGGAGAGGCAGGGAATTTGAGGGTACCTTTGTTCGGCAGCTTAAGGAGGGCGGAGGGCGAGAGATCTTGGCTTAACTGCTTCCACTTAACGGTCCAAAATAGTAGGAGAAAGTTGGTTTTCCCCGCCCCCTCATTAGTTTCTTAAATAAGGGTAACACCAACAAATTGCTGTGTACTGTGTTCCGTGTACACAAAATATTTGTGTCCTGGCTTATTTTTAGTAGCATTATTCGTTAGGGTTGTGTCTTTACAGGGAGGCTTCAGAAATTAACTCGAGGCGGTGATCTTAACATTCCCGTGTCCTTGTTTTCCATGCAAACAACAACAAGCCTGTGAGGTGGGCTAGGGAGAGAGAAGGGAGAAGCAGAGACACAGAGTGTAAGAAACAGAAAGGGAGAGACCGAGTATAAGAGGCAGAGAAAGAGACAGTGTAAGAGAAAGAGAGAATAAGAGACAAAGAGAGAGAGAGAGCATAAGAGAACGAGACAGAATAAAAGAGAGAGTAAGAGACAGAACGAGACAGTGTAAGAGGCAGAGAAAGAGAGAGAGGAAGAGACAGAAAGAGAGAGACAGAGACAGAGTGTTTGAGAAAGAGACAGAGAGAGTAAGAGAGACAGAGTGTAAGAGGCAAAGAGAGAAAGATACAGAGTGTAAGAAAAAGAGACAGAGAAGAAGAGCCAGAGAGAGAGTAAGAGGCAGAAAGAGAAAGACAGAGACAGAGTGTTAGAGAAAGACAGAGGAAGAGAGACAGAGTGTAAGAGACAGAAGAGAGAGAGAGTAAGAGACTGAACAAGACAGAGAAAGTGTAAGAGGCAGAGAAAGAGAGAGTAAGAGACAGAGACAGCGTGTTTCAGAAAGAGACAGAGTGTAAGAGACAGAAAGAGAGAGAGTGTGTAAGAGGCAAAGAGAGACAGAGTGTAAGAAAAAGAGACAGAAGAAGAGCCAGAGAGAGAGAAAGAGAAAGAACAGAAAGAGAAAGAGAGTGTTAGATAAAGACAGAGAGTAAGAGAGACAGAGTGTAAGAGACAAAAAGAGGCAGAGTGTAAGAGAGAGAGAGAGAGAGAGGAGTGTAAGAAAAAGACACAGAGAATAAAAGCCAGAGAGAGAGAGAGAAAGAGACAGAGAAAGACAGAGTGTTAGAGAAAGAGACAGAGAGTAAGAGAGACAGTGTAAGAAACAGAAAGAGAGACAGTGTAAGAGGCAGAGAAAGAGAGAGAGAGAGAGTATAAGAAAAAGACAGAGAAAGAGAGACAGAGACAGTTAAGAGGCAGAGAAAAAATAAGGGAGAGAATAAAAGACAGAGAGAGACAGAGTATAAAAGGCAGAGAAAGAGACAGGAAAGGAGAAAGAGAAAAAGAAGAGAAAGAGGCAGAGAGACTGGCCTAAAATGACCCAGCTGGCTTTTATGCTTAAAAAGTAGAGCTAGACTTCGGAGCCTATGCAAGTAGTCATCAACTTATAACCATTCATTTAGTGACCATTGGAAGTTTTTTTTTGAAATGTCATGACCATGTTTCACACTTACAACCTGTTGCAGCATCCCCATGGTCACGTGATCAAAAATAGGACAGTAGGTAACAAGCACGTATTTATGACCTGACACTTTTCAGCAGTCATGTGACTGCAGTCAAGTTACAACAAGCCAAGTCAATGTAGGAAACTAGATTTGTTTAACAATGGCATGATTGGCTTAACAACTGCAACGATTTACTTAACAACTCTGGCAAAAAATGTAAAACAAGTCAACTGCCTTGTTTTGCAATGGAAATGTGTATGCTCAGTTATGTTCATAAGTCAAGGACTGCCTGTACTAGCACCTCCGTCAGTGCACAAAACTGGCTCTCATGTTCCAGAAATGTTTTAAAAAAAAATCCTTAAATTTTAAACCGTGACAGAAAACACTTCCTAATTCAATGTTATGGTGTTATAAATAAAGATATGGATTGATATTTAGGCTGGTACATAATGTGTGAAAGTAATGTGGAAAAATCAGATTCCAACCTTTTTAAAACTCAGATAGTATCTTAACTGAGAAAATATTTGTTGAGAATGGTATAAAATTAGAATTTGTTCATATTGGGATGAATTATTGGAAAGAAGAGTACTATTAGTGCGTTGACACTAGTGAAAATTTGAATTATTACTGGTTTCAAAGCATGTTGATAGAAGCGCTTTCAAAAGTGCTGATTAATATTTACTGGTTTGTGTACAAACAGGTAGAGCAATAATCTAACAATAGGGCTTAACCTTTGTATGGACTTGAAGTATGAGCTTTCAAAAAAGAGTAAATTAATTCGTTTACAGAGTAATACATTTCTGTATTGCATGTATACTTTCTGTAAATATTTCTTACTGGACCTCGATATAGTATACTATCCATGGAACCGGTCCCTGGGCATCACTTGGCTAGGGTATAATTTTTTTTGAAAAAGGGTCTGCATTTTGGTAGTAAAAGCAATATTTTGAAAAAATATTCATTTTATAAAATTTGTGTTCTAAAGGGGTTAACAGACACAGCAAAGAAGAACTTTGGAGGTGGCAATACAGCTTGGGAAGAAAAAACATTATCAAAATATGAATCAAGGTATAGCATATATTATTTTTTCTTTTCAATGTGCTAATAGGTTTTACAGTGAGCAAGATCAAGATGCCTGAGACTGAATGCAGTATATAAAGCAGGAATGTTGTTAATTTATAGTTAAGTACCTGACTCTGTTTGAAGACAGTTAGCTAGCAAACATACTTTTCTTTTTCATGTTGGCATATTTAAGTTTGACCCAAGTACCAACATGTAACCTGGCCCATACTCTAGTTTTGTAATCTCAAATCCAACACAAATATCACAGCAACCAGAAAAAAGAGGAATTTGTACATGCAAGGATGCAAGCTTTTAACAAGTCCAGATGTTGCTGCTTGGGCTGCTGAAAATGTCCAAGCCTAGAGTCTAACTTTAATATTCCTATGCTTAATGCAGCATAAACTTTTTTTAAGTTTATTTGCTGCCTATCTCACCATGTGGCTACTCTAGGAGGCTTACAATAATAAAAATGGAAAAATGAAAAAAGCATAAACATAACAATAACAGAACAATAGAATAAACAATAAAAAGAAAACTGGCTGTGTAGTAATATGAAAATAAAAGATTGGCTAGCTATCAGGATTCCAGTGATCGCCCTAAATGAGCTTTGAACCAAACTTCAAAAAAATTCAATTCATTAGGAGTGACATTGGCATGACTTGTATGTCGCCGATTCTGAGACATGTAATTCACTGTCACCCTTGACCCTGGTTTTCCCTCACCTCTGGGTATATCATAATTCATATTCTCCCAACAAAACACGTCCATAGCCAAGAGTCATCAATCATATTCTCCAATTAGAGATTTGTGCAGGAGAAACTTCAGTCATCTAGTTACAATCTCTGCAAGAATCAGTGGAATGCACTTTAGATTCCAAACTGCTGCACTGCTCTTTCAAACTCCTTCCCCACTCCCTTTCTGATGGCAACTATAAAAAGGGCATTGAAATGTTTTATGAGTTGACAATGGACAGGTGGGGAAGCAGGAAGCAAGGACAGGTCGAGTTTGCTATCAGTCTAGTAGCCACCCCCCCACACCTGCCCCACCCCTATGTCTGCTACTCTTCCATTAGATTCCCAGACCAATCAGCAGAGCTGATCTTCAGGTTCTTATGGAAGATTAGGAAAGTGGAGTCAGATCTCACCATGTAGGGTAAGATGTTCTAAAGAGTGGGTGCTATGGCAGAGGGGATTCTTCTAGGTCCCAATAGTCAGAGTTCTCTGACTGTAGACCCTCTTTGCCAGCACAAATGGAGCAGGCTGGTCATAGTAGAATGAAATGGTTCATTACATAACCTAAAACTTTAAAAGTCATAACCAACACCTTGAACTGCATCCGACAGCAGATTGATACCAACAGTTCAGTTCGCAGACTAGAGGTGAAATACGGGGCCCCCAAAGACTGCTCTCACTGCTGCACTTTGAACCAGCTGAATTTTTCAAATGGATTTCAAGGCTAGAGCGCATTGCAGTAGTCCAGATGAGAGGTGATTAGGGCTCAAATAACTGAGTACAAGGAATCAAGTAAGGCCACAGCTGGTGCAGTAACTGGAGCTGTATAAAAGTTCTTCTAGTCACACCCATCAGTTGCTCTTGAAGCAGGAGTTGTGAGTTCACAAGAGCCCCTGAGTTGCGAATTGGATATGAATGGGATAATGCAACCCATCCAGAAGTAAGGAACACAAAAATTCTTGAAGTTCTATGCACCCAGAGCCACTCAGTCTTCTCAGAGTTCAGTCGGAACCTGTTGTCCCCCATCCGGGTCACTACAGCCTTCAGGCACCTTGAGAGAGTAAAGACAGAATCACTCAGATCACCAGGTGTGGAGATGTAGAGCTGAGTATCATCAGCATACTAATGATATATCACTCTGATGTTAAATAGGAGAGCAGAGAGTACTGAGCCCTGTAGCAAGCAAGCAATGGGGTAGATCTTTCACTATCAACACCTACTGGAAGCAGGACTGGAGAAAGGAGCTGAACCAGTGCTAAACAGCTATTTATCCTCAACTCACATAGCCAGCCCAAAAGGATCCATGGTCAGTGATATCAAAAGAAGTTGAGAGGTCAAGGAGAGCAAAAATGTATTAGCCTCATCTCGTTTTCACCCAAGATCATAAGTGCAACCAAACTGTCCCATAGCCTGGAACGTGACTGAAAGGGGTCCAGAAAATCTGTTTCATCCAGGGCCCTCTGAAGCTGCCAGGCAACCACTTTTTCCACCACCTTCCCTAAAAAGGGAAGATGGGAAATTGGATAAAAGTTGTCCAGATAGGTGGGGTCAAATGATTTTTTTTTTTAAACGAGAGAATAAACCAGGGCTCAGATGATCATCTGACACCCCCCTCCCTCCCAGCCTAAGAGGGACAAGGTGATCCAGAACAGGGCTGATGGTAACATTCTACAGAAGCAATAAGAGAGGAGAAATAGTGTTATTTTGCCACTTTTAATGCCACATAATAGACCTTAATAGCTGCTTTAAGTTGTATCCAATCAGAGACATCCTTTGTTTTTCTCCAGCTGGTGTTCTAGACCAAGGGTCCATGGACCGGGTCTCATTGGGAACCGGTCCATGCAAGTAGTAGGTAAGCTCCATTTGTGCATTTGCTCTAGATGTCTCAACCTGTTTCAGAACCCTCAGTTCCTCCATGAACCATGAGAAATGGTGGGTGTGAAGAGTTGAGAGAGGTCTCATAGGTGCAATTCTGCCCACTTGTGACTGGCACTCCACAATCATGTGATTTCTATTTGCAAAATTCTCTGCTGGCTTCCCCAAAAAATAGTAGGGAAACCAATAGGGTTGACCTTTGTCTCTTTAATCTTTGTCTCAGCCAATGGCACAGTACAGTGAAAGTATACAACACATTCATTGAGTATCCCATTAACACCTGTGTTTCAAATCTAATTTAATTAATTTTAATTTTATCAGTCTGCTGATAAGGTAAAGCAGATAAAGGTGGCTTGTTGCCTTATGCTGATGTGTCCATTGTAGGTTAGCTGTGTAGCTGAAAGCCTTCCATGCAGGCAGTTTCCTTCAGCAAAGAGCTCTTTTCAAAGTTTTAGCAGTCGTGGGATGGTGAATGTTTTATTATTATAACAACTTCATCTTAAATTAGTAGATTGATTATTTATGTGTTTGGTTGTTTATATTTCATGGTTCTAAACAGCCTATATTCCTCAAGGACATTGTAGTTGTAGATTATATAGTATTAGAAGTTAACAGCAACACTTGATTTTTTAAGATATGTTTTAATTTTTATGGACATTTCAGCACTGTGTCAGAATTCAATAAATCAACTCATTTCTTGTTTTTCTATGTAGTGAAATTCGTCTTGTAGAAATTATAGAAAATCTGTGTGACAGCAGTAACTTTGAATGCAACAACATGGTAGAGGAGCATGAAGAACATATAGAAACTTGGTGGTTCAAACGGTAAGTAAAACTACAATAATACTTTTTTTAAATATTGGCTGTAAGTGCATGGTAAAGGTAAGAATTTTTAAAAATATAGATAATCTAAAGTAATATTAAATGCATTAAAAGCCCATTTTAAGCTGTAGTTTGATAACTACAGTTTATAGTTATAGTTTGATAACAGTATTTCCCATTTCGCTGTTAAATTGATAAGGCTTATTTGCTATATACTTTAGTTAAACCTCCATGAGTAGGATAAACTTGTTTTTGCTGCAACATTTGTGTTGTGCAGATGGTTTAAAAAAATCTAAACTCTTTTCAAAGATCTTGTGCAGAAAAAAAGTAGATTGTATTTTGTGCAGCTGTTTCACCTTCCCCTCCCATTTTGTTAAACAGTGGTAGATTACTCGGTGCCCTATAGAATTTTTGGACTCTGTCCATAATTATTCAGCAACGACCATGCCAAAGCATCTGGAGGGTATGTGGTTGGCTATATCCATTTAGCGTGCAAACATCTAAACAAGGCAGGTGCTTTATGAATGGCACAGAATAATAAAAATACATCATTGGAGACATATATTTGAGACATATAGTTCCAATTTATCAGTCTGCTGATTAGGAAAAGCAAATGATGATGGCTTATTGCATTAAATTGGTAGGTAACTACCTTGAGTTTTTGCATCATCAGAGGGTGGATATAATCATTCTTGAAGTTTTCTACACAAACTTCAATATCCTGCAGAAGCCTGTCATATTCTTTATTGGTTGCATTTAGTATTGAGATTTCCATCATTGTTGCTATACATGGATGCTAGATGCTACAGTAATGCACGTGATAAGCATTCTAGACATTATTTCCTAGGATTCCATGATAAGGTTCTTATTAATTCCAGATCGCATCTGCTCCATTTGCAACTAAAGAAGAGAATTTATCTAACTACCAGCCCTGACAGCACTACCTGGGATCAGAAGGGCAAGTTGTTCTTCTTTGTATATCATCACTTAGCTGCAAATCCTACAAACCAGTTTTTGGTCCTGAGATACAGCTACATTTTGCTGAATTTTTTTTTTTTATTGAATACATATGTTCAGGGTTTTGGTATGTGTTTGTGTGGAACATGCATTCATACTAACTCATTCTTTTACACATTTGTAATGATACCTTGCCCTTGATTAGTGATCCCTGGTTACATTAGGTTAAAGCCTCTTCCTTGTCCTATTCTGATAATTTTGAGCTTTATGGCATTTCCATGGACTCCACTGAAAAAGGTTACCAATGTAAGATCTGTAGCTATTGTTTTGTTTTGTTTTTTAACTCTGGTGTTACAGATTATTATGCTCAATATGTGTGTACCTGTGTGTGTGCCTGTGTAAGTGTTATTCACTGAGGAGGTTGTCAGTTGTCTCCAGTTGCTGCTACAGAGCTACTGAAAACTTTAATCATATCTTAAATATGAGAGAAGGGTTGAAAAGATATGACTTTCTCCTCAAATGAAATTGTCAGCAGTTACTAATTATCAGACTGTAGTTTTAATTGAAAGCTTCCTGATTCTTTAAAAATAAGTAATTTCCTGGACCCAGCCCTTTTTCTTTTTGCTGTAAATATCTGAAATATTATATTCTCTATCACTTTCTTGCTGTTTTTAGGTCAAAGTTCCATAATTTGGTTTCTCTCAATTTAAATAGATAGCCACCAACAGTCACCCCAAACAGCAAAAGAGGGATTTAATAAATAAATAAAGGAAAATATTATCGATACTAAAATTCTAGGTAGAGCTTCTCACTGCTAAATCCAGCTTTCTGCTCTTCCCTTGTCCTTTTAAACTTTGCTGCCATTTTTCACACAGGTAAATTATTCTAATTATTAATGCCTTGTGTTTCTAAACACAAGTCCTACATTAGTTTTCTCTTGAATATCTTGTTCAGTATTTCACTTGTTGATCTGATGGCCTCATAGAGTTTTGGCATCTCCTGGCCTCATAAAGTTTTATTCTAAGATTTTAAAATTATGATAGATAGTATAGTTAACATCCTAGTCGTAGAGTTAGAGTTATGCCTAACTTTAATTCTTAGAGTTAGGGCTTAGCCTTAGACTAAATACTGCAACTGGTAGGTTGCAAATGGATACAGGCAGAGATCAGTCAGCAATTGAAAATGCAAGCTGTACTAATGCCAATCAAAATTCAATCTCACTATCCACTGTTTGTTACTTTTTTTAAAAGTATGGCTGGAAATAATGATGGGTCTAGCTTAACATCCAGGTGAGTCATTACAGCATCTGATGCTCTGATAGGAAATTGTCGTGCAACTTCTCAAAAACAATCGCACAGACCTGGCCAGTGCAGGTATGGTAGTTGTGGTACAACATACTACTGAAGCATAATAATTTAAGACAGTAGATTCTCAAGCCATTAAGAGTTGTTTTACAAATATTTCACTGTTCTCAAATGAACTGGTTTGTCATAATGAGGTAGGAAATAATTGTACTGCAATAGCCTGGTTCACTTGTGCCAATTGCTCACTGCTTTATTCTGTACCAGGAGACCAAGCTCTCTGTGTATAGGATGCTACAGGTTGAAATGCTGACAATTCATAATATATACACATCTTGCATGGTGTTTACATTATTGCCTTTTGGAATTCAGTGGCAATTTGATCTCTTCTTTCAGAAATTAATGTATGTAACTTATGTTACATTACTAGTAATGTAAGTAATAACTTACATTACATGCGTAATGTTGGTATGTAACTTGCACAGGTTAAAATGAAATTCATGAACATTTGTTACGAATTATTTTATTCTTACAGGAAGAAGAAACACCCTGATTTGTTTAAGTGGCTTTGTATTGAAACAATTGAAGTTTGCTGCCTTGCTGGAACTCATGGACCAGACTGTGTTGGTAATTAAACTTGAATAGATAAATACTAAAGTATTTCAGATAAGTAGAATTGAGAAGATTTAATGTAGATAATGAAGCTTCATTTGTGCCATCAGTGTTGTGAATTCTGCCGAAAATTTTGTCTAGAGACATGATAGACAATGAAAGGAATGGAATGGAATCAGTTAAATGAACTGCTTTAAATAGGTTTTCGAAGTATTAGAAAGGATGCAATAGGCAGCTATATTTCTAATAATAGCCTTATTTAAGAGCAAATGCTTTTTGGATATATCACTGGATATTTATCTCCTACACTGAGATAGCTGTTTTTTAAAAAATATTTTGTTATTTTCCCTGTACTTGTGGAGAAAAAGGAAAAGGCAATATATTAGTAATACATTACTTTATAAGATAAAGGGTAGGGGTGGGGTAGGTGAGTAAAAGTTGGAGTTATCCAATGAGAAGATATGTAGGATTTCTCACCCCCACATATTATACACTGCTAAGAAAAATAAAGGGAACACTTAAACAAAACAATGTAACTTCAAGTCAATCACACTTCCGTGGAATCAAACTGTCCACTAAGATAGCAACACTGATTGACAATCAATTTCACATGCTGTTGTGCAAATGGAATAGACAACAGGTGGAAAGCATAGGCAGTTAGCAAGACATCCCCAATAAAGGAGTGGTTCTGCAGGTGGTGACCACAGACCACTTCTCAATTCCTAGGCTTTCTGGCTGGTGGTTTGGTCACTTTTGAATGCTGGTGGTGCTGTCACTCTAGTGATAGCATGAGACGGAGTCTACAACCCACACTAGTGGCTCAGGTAGTGCAGCTCATCCAGGATGGCACATCAATGCAAACTGCAGCAAGAAGATTTCCTGTGTCTGTCAGCATAGTGTCCAGAGCATGGAGGCGCTACCAGGAGACAGTCCAGTACATCAGGAGATGTGGAAGAGGTTGTAGGAGGGCAACAACACAGCATCAGGACTGCTACCTCCGCCTTTGTGCAAGGAGGGACAGGAGGAGCACTGCCAGAGCCCTGCAAAATGAGCTCCAGCGGGTCACAAATGTGCATGTTGCTGCTCAAACGGTCAGAAACAGACTCCATGAGGGTGGAATGAGGGCCTGACGTCCACAGGTGGGGGTTATGCTTACAGCCTAACACCGTGAAGGACGTTTGGCATTTGCCAGAGAACACCAAGATTGGCAAATTCACCACTGGTGCCCTGTGCTCTTCACAGATGAAAGCAGGTTCAACTGAGCACATGTGACAGATGTTACAGGGTCTGGAGACACCATGGAGAACGTTCTGCTACCTGCAGCATCCTCCAGCATGACTGGTTTGGCAGTGGGTCAGTAATGGTGTGGAGTGGCATTTCTTTAGGGGGCCGCACAGCCCTCCATGTGCTCACCAGAGGTAGCCTGACTGCCATTAGATACCAAGATAAGATCCTCAGACCCCTTGTGAGACCATATGCTGGTGCGGTTGGCCCTGGGTTCCTCTTAATGCACGACAATGCTAGACCTCATGTGTCTGGAGTGTGTCAGCAGTTCCTGCAAGATGAAGGCATTGATGCTATGGACTGGCCCGCCCTTTCCCCAGACCTGAATCCAGTTGAACATATCTGGAACATCATGTCTTGCTCCATCCACCAACGCCATGTTGCACTACAGAGTGTCCAGTAGTTGGGGGATGCTTTAGTCCAGGTGTTCTAGGGGGCGGGTGCCATAGCAGAAAAGGCTCGTCTCCTGGGTCTGGTGGAACTCCTTAGCAGATAGGACTTGCAACCTCCTGCTTCTTCCAGTACTGACCTGCTAAGATAAGTAGAAGTAATTGGTGAGAGGCAGTCTCTTAGATAATATAGATAATAAGTTGCAGAGCCTGAAGGTGTTTATTAAACATGTTTGAATATTTCTGACACTTTTAGTTGAAACAAAGAAAATGTCCTGACAGGTTTCCTATTCATCATGAAACTTACAAATAAATATGCTAAGGTTGAGCTACAGCAAGAGAAACAGTAACAATATTGTTTTACCTGAGATGTAAATGTTGTGCTTATTTGAAGCTTGTCGTGGGGGATCAGAAAGGCCTTGCCATGGAAATGGTGACTGCGATGGAGATGGCACGAGAGCTGGTGATGGATCATGCAAGTGCAAAAAGGAGTATCAAGGAGAATTCTGTTTGAACTGTTCTGATGGATTCTACAACTCTTACAAAAATGATACACATTCTGTTTGTACAGGTATGTTTACATGCTTATATTATTCAGGGTGATTGATTAATTAGCATCTTTGATTTTGTGCGAACTCCACATTGGCAACAGGAAGGGCATCCGGCCAGTAAACATTCAGCCCATTCAGTTGACCTGACTTCACCCCAATGACAGGGATTATGGGGTCATTAAAAGAGCAAAAAACCAAATGAAGATTTTTTTTGTAGTAAATATTTGCTGGGTATTGAATATGCATGTAAATTAATGTACAAAATGAGATGAAATGAGTACATAAAATTCAACAGTTCCATTTAAGACAATTGTATTCTTATGTTTAGGAAACTTAATGTGTATTTTTGAGCACAACAAATGCAGCATAATACTGTACAGCCTAATAATCATTTCAGTTTGTATTGTAGCTAATGGTACAATGTTATGTTGATATTAATGGGCAAGTAAGCAATACACTTAATTTACCACTTAATTAATTGTGCCATTGAAGTTTTATATATTTCTAAAATGCTTTTAATTATAAAATATAACCATTGATTAAAAAAAAGCCTCATACACCTCGTTTTGAGATTCATCCCAATATATATAACATTTAGGATTGAATTATGGAGTCCTTGGTGCCCTCTGAGCTTGCTTGCTTATTTGCATACATTTCATTATGAGCTAGATTACCTCATCACTGTTAAGGGTTTGTTCCCTGCTTATATACTTGCCAATGTTGGTAGGAATGTGATTTTCTCCTTTGTAAGTTAAGGTAAGCTCAGAGGCCACCAAGGACCCCAGTGTTATTTTCTGATTTATAATTTGTTTGGTGTTAATACATGCTTTATTGGTTACTGGGGGGGATGTATTCTAGTCCCCAAAATAAAAGTAGGCAATGAGTCAGAGAATGGTGAGATCCATGATTCTAGATATTTCAATTAGTGTTTTTGGCTAGATCAGGATTTTTATGTGTTCTGGAGTCATGGTTTGTTTCAATTACTCCTTGAGGTTTATAGTGTGCTGATATTTGTTTAGTTTGAAGTGAGCATTCATGATCATTAGCCAATTTTTACTAAGATCGAAATATTGAGTTAACATAAAGAAGAACTGTCCTGCCTGTCTGATTTTTTTTTTTTTTTTTTGCACAAAAGCTCTAATTTTGTTGGGTTTGTATCTATCAATTTGAATATATGTCACAAATACTTGTGAACAGCAAGGACCTGCACAGTCTTCAAAAATATTGACCAACAACTAATGTCAAATTGACAGAAAGGATAATAGTTCATATATACCCTATACTGGGAAATAATTTGTTTGTAGGTCACAGGTAACATATATAATTAATAATTGAGATCACACATTTTTCTTTTCTGTGATGAAAGCTTGAACTTTTAGCAATAAAAAGTGTAAGGATAACATGGTCATCCTTTTTTGAAACAGTTGCACACAACCACACACATAACAGCACAACAGACAGAAAAGATAGATAGATAGATAGATAGATAGATAGATAGATAGATAGATACATACATACATACATACATACATACATACATACATACATATATATTTTGGTCCTGTTTAATAAAAGCAAAAATAGGAAGGCAAGACAATGAAAGAAGAGGAAGGTCAAAATGGCGAAGCTTCCATGTGCTTCTACCAAGTGTTCTGGAGGTGAGACTGGAATGTCTGTCTTATTGATATGAATAAGGAATCCTGACTGAGATACAATGGGAGGAAAGAAAGCAAATTATACTGTACATGACAAAGCAGAGAAAGGTTTCAAAACAGTGAGCAGGAAAGAACAAAGTACTATCATCCCTTTTACCCTGTATATTTTTTTAAGCTTTAAACATAGCTATAAAATTTCTATTCCAGGAATAACTCAGAAATGAAAAAGAAATTTGGAAAAAGAAGCCATATTTTATAAAGTTACTTTCTTTTTTGTTTCAGTAACAAACTTTTTAAAGTTCTGTATGTCCATAACAATCTTGCAAATGTTGCTTTTCTTAATAGCTTGTCATGATTCATGTAAAACATGTACTGGGGCAACCAACAAAGACTGTAAAGATTGTAAAGAAGGTTGGCTCAGAAATGAAGAAGCCTGTGTAGGTAAGAATAGCTATGTGATACTTTTTAAAAAAAAAATGTGCCAAATAATTTATTCATATAAAGGATGAATGATTATCTTTTCTTTCTCATATGCACTATCGATGTTTATGCTGCCTATCATTTCTCTAGAAGGAAAGTTCTTAAATATAGCAAAATTGTAGATCTGTAGCTTATTTGTATCAAGTTCTCCCAACTCTCGCTTACTTTGTAAGATAATAGCTTGTATTTTTCAGTCATAAATAAATTCAATTCTTTAATGGTTAACTGTTTGTTTTAAAATAAAGGCAAAGATGGGAGAATTAAATGTGTAGTTTTATTCATTAAATAATATTGAGAAATGGATACATTCACATATTGTAACCATAATTTATTAAGCAACCAGAACTATTTTGCAGATTAGTCTTCACAGTTTATCAACCTACTTCTGATTTATTTTGCCTCTTCTTTCATTACTCCTATTTGTGGATCATTTTATTCTTAAAAAAGAAACAAGGTGGACAAGTGTGAAAATCATAAAGATCATTTAACATTTGATTAAATGTATCTAATACAGTGCAATCTATATTTTAACACTGTCTTCCATATTAGATTTCTTTTAAAGTTTTGAACGTGTCTGTTATTCAGGCTATAGCCTTTAATGTAGGTTCATTTTTTCAGATGTGGATGAATGTGCAGTAGAAGAATCTCCTTGCAATTCTGATCAATATTGTTTGAACACAGATGGTTCTTTCTCCTGCAAAGGTTTATTTTTTTAATATTTCTAAATGAATCACAATATATAGACTGCTTAATTTGTTTTTCATGAAAAACAAAGTGCTTATTGGTTGTTGAAAATGAAAATATAAAAAAAATTAGTGAACTTTCACTTTAATTTCAAATTTTAAGTTTGATAATAGCAATACATTTGACATTTAAGGGTTGACATTGCATTGTGTGTGCTCTTTCAGATTCCCTAATACGCTTGTTAAATTGAAAAGATTTCAGTGGGAGAACATGACTGAAGACCCAACTTAATGCAAATATTTTTGTACAAAATACCTTAGTCATGAATGTAACTATTGCCTCATTAATTGTGTGTCCATTAATTTTGCATTTTCTCTAGCTAATCATGTCTGTTTGTCATGTTAAATATAATGACGTTACTAGATATAAACAGGCAGCAAACCCCACACTCACCCCAATTATGTTACTTAGTTGTGTAATGAAATGTCTCAAAGCAAATTACACTCAAAGAGACTAAGAACTCCATCGTAATGGCATTATTATTTTGCATTTTAGCATGTGATCTCAGCTGTTTGGGATGTACAGGAGAAGGGCCTAATAAATGTAAAAACTGTGTAACCGGCTATGAAATGAAAGAAGAAACATGCACAGGTTAGATTATTATAATATCATGGATATACAACTTTTTTTAAACAGTTAATATTATTTAATAATTCACCTGCCTATTGTTAAATTTCATTTTCCCATACATTTTTGTAGATGTAGATGAGTGCTCACACATTGAAGAAGTGTGCACAGGAGAAAATACCAATTGCATTAACACTCCAGGAGGTTACAAATGTATCTGCTCAGGAGGCTTTGAAGACAAAGATGGCATCTGTGTTCCATCTATAAAAACAGGTGAGTGACTGTTTTTCCAATGGGATTTAGTGGGGAGAATGGTGTAATAATTATTGATCCAAAGAAAGTTTCAATGTTCTTACATTTCCCTTTAAATATATATTTTTACATTTCAAGTTGATCACTATATTTTCTAATTGATTCCTGGTATCTTTTCTGGTATTGAATAAAATCATAAAGACTAAATCCTGCCATGAAATTCATAGTAATTTTGTACCAATAATTATGCCAGCCTAAGTTAACCGTTTCCAGCCTGTTGTTCACCAGCTAGACCAACCTCAGAATTCTCACTCTAGCTGGTTGACAGGTTGATGAATGGTAAATAAAGTTGAGAACAAAAGCAAGAGTCAGGCTGAGAAGATTGTGTCATTCAATGTAACAGACAAGTATCTGTCTGCCAAAAAGTAGACTAGAGGTGTTCAGCTCCCCAAATTTATTTAAGCCATGATTGAGTCTCAACTATAGTACAGTCAAGTTCAGCTCGAGAAGAGTCTTCGCAATGGAGCAAAGAATCCATAGTTAGGATTTCAGAAACTTAGATTGTACAACCTGTAAGTATAGACATCCTTGAAGGTGCAACATTGTGAACTTTATGGCAGAATATTTACTGATGACAGTGTATATTCCTATCTGCATTATTCCCTTAACACTGATGTATTAGGTTGACATTCATATAGTTTTAAAAAGAGACTATATATTGTGCTTCCCCCAAAATATGACCTACCCAAAAAATACCCCCTAGCCAGATTTTCACGCCTGCGCCTAATATAAGCCCTGTCCCCAAAATAAGCCCTAGTTAAGCCCCACCCACCATCTGGTTGTACAAGATGGAGCAAGGCGCAGGTGTAAAAAATTAAGCTAAGGCATAGGTAGTGGGTAGAGCCACCCCACACGCCCCATACTCGCTTACCTTAGAACCACCACAACCAGACTTTCCACACCCTGACATCTGTTGCACCGCTGCCTGACTTCTGCAGCAGCTTGTGGACAGAGCACACGCAATGCATCATTCCGGTGCCAGGGAAGACATTCCCCTAAAATAAGACCTGGTGCTTATTGTGGTGCCGAAAAAAGTTTTATGATTCTTTCGGCACCACAATAAGCACCAGGTCTTATTTTCAGAAAATGTAAATGTACTGACTGCTTTAAAAATATATGGCAAGACCTCCACGTTATGCACAATATTTCATGTGCTTTTAAGGACTTTCCTTTCTCCTTCCAGCACGAGAGTAGAGAAAGTCTCTGGAAAAGTCTTGTCATGCCCTTGGTGGAAACTGACTCTGAGGAAGAGGAGGAACAGCCAACAGGGATTGGAAGTGTGGCTCCAGAGGTGGTGGAGGAGGCTGGGGAAGGGCAGAGGCTGGCTGAGCAGTCAGAGGAGGACCCAGGCCCATCCCCTATCCATCCTAGGGCACGTAGGGAGGAGAGGATCAGGGTAAAATGTGGTCTACTCGGGAGGAGAGGGCCATGATCCTCTTCACGGGTTACAGTTGAGATGTGCATAAAAGGTTGGACCTGCATGCTAACAGACACAGGAGACAAATTAATGTTTTATTCCTAAAGAAGGTTTATCTTGATTTGCGTTCTTCCAACGGACTGTATCTGGTTATCTTCCTGAAGTTGGCAATTATTTATCCTGGTCTATCATGGAACTTTATTCAGTGTGGTTTGTTTTTGGTTTTTGCTTCGTTATCGGCTCTTTGAATTTGAACTGTGTTTCTTTCCTTTGAAATGTTATTTTGAAAATAGTTTACTCCTCCACTGAACAACTAAACATTGAAGCCAAGCTGAAGGCATTAAAGGACTTTTACTTACATTTTGGTTTTTGTTATATTTCTGAGATACTCTGGGTCATCACAGGTATCTTCCCAACATAAAGAAAAATAGACCACTGCCCTCCTTGGGCACATCAATATACTTTCTACACAAGCATTGGCACTTCTGAATGCTAGTCAATAGTACTAATGTGACTACATAGGAATTACATTTAATTAAGATTCATTCATTTTGACAGAAGAGAAAACATCAGCAAATATAAGTTCATCTGATACCCATGAAGAGTTATGATCTACATTCCAAGATGAGACATCAACATCTAACCCTTAAGTTATTGAACTGAAAACCACTACGCAAGGTGATATGTAAATGGTGTTACATAAGTGCAGGTTGCCAGTGTGATTCCCTTTGGAAGTGAATGATAAATTGTGCTTAAAATTGCATTTCTGTACAAAATGAGAACAATGACTACTTTTTATACAGGCGTTATACTATCCTATAGTATACTGGTTAGTGACATTTGCTTGAATCGAATGGATTGTGCCCATTTCAGCACAATTTGTCATTTGTGGAGCAATAGAAAAGGAAAGAACTTAGCGAATAAAAACTTTTAGATGTGGATTTTTTTTTCATGCCTTTTTAATGTTGGTAAAAGAAGATGACATTTGGAAAAAAATTAGTAAAATCTTGATGGTCAAATTTGTCATTAAAATTTATTGTGGCTGCTTTGTATTTCTTGAAGCTTTGTGTGATGGCATTCATTTTTAGTTCTGAAAATCATTTTTATGTGTCTTAAGAGGGATATTATCATTGGTAGCTCATGATAATAATATCTCATGAATTTAAGACTTCAGTTTTATCTTGTAAAAATGGCAGTTCTAAATATCCATCAAAATAGAAGAAATTATAATCTTTAGGAACAAATTAGTACTTTCTTTACATCCATTAAATTAGAAAACAGAACGTGATACATCTTAATTTCCAATTGCCTTTACACTAGAAAAAATATGAAATATCTACAGAAAATAGATGAATTGTGAATTACAGGTAAGTCAAAATCAGACTACATCAAAAATTTACAATTCCACAAAAAGATTTTAGATGTGTTTAAAGGCTAGGTCCCACTGGCCGACGGATGCAAAACGTATGCATAAAGGACACAGCGGACAAGCAAAATTTCAGGGGTGGCTCCATCTGTTGTCATCCACTTCAAAAAGTGGTGAAAATTTGCATTAACAGAACGGAAAAAAATGGACGTGGGTAGTATGTAGCGGGGATGTTAAACGGATGTTCATAGGAAGCCTAGCGGATGGAAGCGGATGACACCTCCGAAGGGGTTCCAGGGGAGAATTTCGAAATGGACACATAGCGGATGAAGTGGATGCATCACGTACGCCTAAAGGAAAGAAAGGGGATGCCGCACGGATGTATATTGGATGCAAACGCATCCTTTCTATTTCCGTGCTACTAACAATGTATAGACGTTCCATGTACCCTTTCTTTCCTCCCTCTTTCCGTTTTCAGCTGCAGCGGATGTGAGTTGCGAGGATGCCCAGAGGATGCAGAGAGGATACAGTGGACGTTTAACGGATGATAAATGGACATAGAACATTTGTTGCTCGTATGTCGTGGATTTACATCGTACACGGCGGAAAGTTCATCCGTTCACAAAGTTTTGTGCAGCTCAAAACTTCTTGCGCGGATGAAATTGCAGTGGACGGATCCTCAATGGATAGACTGTATGAAACACATATGCAATGAGTACACAATGGATGCATAGCATTTTCCAATGGATGGCAAGCTTTTTTTAACGTTTACATCCTCTTTGCATCCATAAGTGCAGTGGTACAGGGCGTTAAATAAGGTATATTTAAATTCATAGTGAAGTCTAATACAAGAGCATTCTAATCATCATCTTTAAGAAATTTAATAAACTGGTAATGAGATCAAATAGCTAAGCCAGCTTTGTTCATGCAGCCAACTATATGGAATCATTAAAATGTTCCTAGAAAGCCAGTTGCCAGCTCGCACATTGCCTGAATCATTTCTCTGTTGCTGGTGCAACATTTTTATGGAGTTCACATCTGGACTTTGTGAACTGCCTTGGGAATGCTAGATGAGTAGATAGATCTACACTTTGGGCTTCTTGGAGCTGTATTGTGGGAAGGGGATTTTAGGCTGTAATGAATACTGTAAGACATGTGAAATCATAAAAAAAAAATATGTTTTATTCCTCAGCCAAACCCTATCCACAAAATCTTCACGCCTTAACATACTCTTTTCAGCTGTTCTCAAAAATGAAAAAAAAAAAAAAAAGTTTAAATTTTTTGTCACATTCTATATTTGGAGTAAATGGGTTGCCATAAATCAGTTCTGTGCTTCAGAAAAATATGGTGAAATGCTTGTCCAACTTACTGTCAGGGTTCCAACTTCAGGCCCGGTCCCACTGGCCGACGGACACAAAACGTATGCATAAAGGACACAGCGGACGAGCAAAATTTCGGGGGTGGCTCCATCCGTTGTCATCCGCTTCAAAAAGTGGCGAAAATTTGCATAAACAACGAAAAAGAACGGACGTGGGTAGTATGTAGCGGGGATGTTAAACGGATGTTCATCGGAAGCCTCGCAGATGGAAGGGGATGACACCTCCGAAGGGGTTACGAGGGATAATTGTGAAGCGGACGCATAGCAGATGAAGCGGATGCATCACGTACGCCTAAAGGAAAGAAAGGGGATGCGCGGATGTATATTGGATGCAAACCGTTCACTGCGCATCCTTTCTATTTCTGTGCTACTAACGCTATGTAGACGTTCCATGTACCTTTTGTTTCCTCCTCTTTTCCGTTTTCAGCTGCAGCGGATGTGAGTTGCGACGATGCCCAGAGGATGCAGAGAGGATACAGCGGACGTTTAACAGATGATAACGGACATAGAATGTTTGTTGCTCGTATGTCACGGATTTACATCGTACATGGCGGAAAGTTCATCCGTTCACAAAGTTTTGTGCAGCTCGAAACTTTTTGCGTGGATGAAATCGCAGTGGATGGATCCTCGACGGATAGAGCATATGAAACACGTATGCAATGAGTACACAACGGATGCATAGCATTTTCCAACGGATTGCAAGCTTTTTTTAACGTTTTACATCCTATTTGCACCCGTAAGTGCAGTGGGACTGAGCCTTAATAACGCCCATAGCAAACAGAAGTCCAAGGCAGGTAGATTCCTCAAATAATTGTTTTTTAGGGACATATCATATTGGCACAGACTGCTGAAAACTGACTCTGAATGTTCCTGTGGTTTTCACCGAATTAAAAGTAAACGTTTTTCCCCTTTCCCAAACAGTCACGTGGTCCAATCAAAGTGCCATCCGGTTGCCTGGTAATTTCACTCCTCTTTGGCCATCTGTGGGAATGTTCTTGGTTCCCAGGAGAAAATATTTTGTTTTGACAACAAAACCCTAGCTATTTCTATTCCCCCTCCCTATCCCTCAGCTCCAGCGTGGCAACATTGAAGCTTCAAAATGGCTTTGGGGAGGTCAACTTCAGGGTTGACACTTACATTATGTTGTTTAGCTTCCTTCGGGTATTATCCCACGTCATTATGTTATATACATGATAAATAGAAAAGGATACGCTACTCCACATGAAGCAGAGATAATTCATAGGTCTCAATGATGCCATTGTCTTACACAATTATGCTGTTCTAAGTATTGCTGATATATAAACTGATTCAAAGACTCTTAAGCACCAATAAAGGAGAGTGTTCAGAGTGTGGGTGAAATGAGGGGTGCTTGTGCTCTGATGGTTGGGGTTTTTTGCAGATATTTCACTCCACTGATGATATCTAGTTTTGTTTATAAAATATCTGCAAAAAAGTAATTAAGCTCACTCGTAAGCACAGAGATATTTAAATTCCCATAGATAAATGTAAGAGCAGCAAAGTATGTAGCTGAACTGATCTTTCAATATTGTTGAAGAAAAAATATTTTCATTAGCTTCATCAGCACAATTGAGGTTTATGTTCTTTGCACACTGGGTCAATATATACTTACATTCATAATTGAGAAGTTCCTTTGTTAATAAAACTCAACTAAAACCTTGATTACAGCGCAGTGCAACAATTAAATATTTTCACTTTTAACCACTAGGGAGCATACTTCAGCTGTTGCAGACAATTCTGAGAATACAGGTGAAACTAGAAAAAATATGGTACAAAAGTTCATTTATTTTAGTAATGCAACTTAAAAGGTGAATCTAATATATGAGATAGATTCACTACATGCAAATCAAGGTAGTTCAAGCCGTGATGTGTCATAATTGAGATGATTATGGCTTACGCCTCATGAAAACCACAAATCTACAATCTCAGAAAATTAGAATATTGTGAAAAGGTTCAATATTATAGGCTCAAAGTGTCCCACTCTAACCAGCTAATTAAGGCATAACACCTGCAAAGGGTTCCTGAGCCTTGAAATGGTCTCACAGTCTAGTTCAGGAGGAATCACAATCATGAGAAAGACTGCTGACCTGACAGTTGTACAGAAAACCATCACTGACACCCTCCATAAGGAGGGAAAGCCTCAAAAGGTAATTGCAAAAGAACTTGGATGTTCCCAAAGTGCTGCATCAAAGCACATTCATAGAAAGTTATATGGAAGGGAAAAATGGAAGAAAAAGGTGCACAAGCAGCAGGGATGGTCGCAGCCTGGAGAGGATTGTCAGGAAAAGGCCATTCAAGAGTGTTGGGGACTTTCACAAGGAGTGGACTAAGGCTGGAGTCAGTGCATCAAGAACCACCACACACAGACAGATCCTGGACATGAGCTTCAAATGTCGCATTCCTCTTGTCAAGCTGCTCCTGAGCAACAAACAACATCAGAAGCATCTTACCTGGGCTAAAGAAAAACAGACCCGGTCAGTGGTCCAAAGTCCTCTTTTCTGATGAGAGGAACTTTTGCATCTCATTTGGAAACCAAGGACCCAGAGTCTGGAAGAAGAATGGAGAGGCACACCGTGCAAGATGCTTGAAGTCCAGTGTGCAGTTTCCACAGTCTGTGTTGATTTGGGGAGCCATGTCATCTGCTGGTGTTGGTCCACTGTGCTTCATTTAGCCCGTCACACTGCACCAACGGATGGAAAGAGGATGTAAAATGGACAAAAAAGCTTGCCATCCGTTGGTTAATGCGATGTATCCGTTCTGTACTCACTGCCTCCGTTTTGCTTCCTCCCTATCCGTCCAGCATCCGTTTATTGATGTTTCATCCGCTCAGAAAGTTTTGAACTGCTTAAAACTTTTGAGCGGAAAATGTATCCAATGCGTCCGTTCTGCATCCACTAGGCATCCGTTACGCATCCGCTATATCCGCTAGGCATCCGTTCTGCATCCGCGCAACTCGCATTCGCTTGGACACAGGGAGGAAGCGGAACGGATGCAGAACGAATGCAGAACGGATGCCTAGCGGATGCAGCACGGAAACAAAGCATTTAAAATGGAAAAAACGTTCGCAGAGGGTACCTATCTCGGATATTAAGGATGTCTAGAGGATGCCTAGAGGATGCCTAGAGGATGCAAAGGGACACATAGTGGAAAACCTATATTGCCGATAAAAAGGGGGAGCAACTCACCTGGATGTCACTTTCAGACCAGCAGACCAGCTGTGCAGACCTCTGCAGCCTCCATCTGACTCTTGCTCTTCCACAGCATCCAGTCCTGTCCACCGTGGATCGTAACACAGTCCTTTTGGCAGCCACCATCATTCTGCAACAGTGCGAAGCCATCTGCAGGCTCTGTGAACTCTACTGCGAGAAGAAAAGGAGGCGGCCAAGAAGCATCTGGGTCCGAAGATGGTTCACCAGAAGAGCAGAAGACGGACTGTACAACAAGCTGATGGTGGAGCTCAGGAACAAAGACACTCGGGCATTCCAGAACTTCATGAGGATGCCTCCAGCCATGTTTAACAAAGTTGTGCAGCGGCTGACACCCAGGTTGACCAAGCAGAGCACCAACTTCCGGCCCAGCCTGGAACTTGGGCTCAAGGTGGCACTCACTCTGCGCCACCTGGCCTCAGGGACCACCTACAGGAGCATGCAGTACGGCTGGAGGGTGCCACCCAACACCATCAGCATTGTGGTGAGAGAAGCGGTGCAGGCCATCATTGAAGAATACATGGAGGAGCTCCTCCAGTGCCCCTCCACTGAAGAAGGATGGAAGAAAGTTGCAGAGCAGTGGTATCAGAGGTGGAACTTCCCCCACACCGTTGGAGCCATAGATGGCAAGCACGTGGCCTGCAAAGCTCCAGCCAAGTCAGGGTCCACTTATTTCAACTACAAGGGCTTCTTTAGCATAGTCCTCTTCGCCATGGTCGATGCTGACTACAAGTTCATGTACATCGATGCTTCAGGCAACGGCTCAGCTTCAGATGCCCAGGTATACAACGCCAGTGATCTCGAGGGGCTGGAACGCAACCTCATCGTGGGCTTCCCAGATCCAGACCCCCTGCCCAACGACACGCAAGATGTGCCCTACTTCATCGTGGGGGATGACGCCTTCTCCCTCAGAAGCTACCTCATGAAGCCCTACACCTCCAGACTCCTCGCCTGTGAAGAGAAAATCTTCAACTACAGGCTGTCCAGGGCAAGGCGGGTGGTGGAGAACGCCTTTGGCATCCTGGCCAACAGGTTCCAGGTACTTCTCACCACCATGCAGCATCGACCAGAGACCGTGAGGAAGATCGTGGAAGCTTGCTGCATCCTGCACAATCTCATACGCACCCGCTAGCCAGTCTTGCAGAGCAGGCTCGTGGACCTCCAACAAGGCAATGGGGACATGGAGCCTGGTGAATGGAGGCAAGGGCAAAACCTGATAGACACTGAGGATGTGCAAGGCCGCAACAGAGCCTCACGTGAAGGAAAGAAGCAGCGCAACCTCCTGAAACACTGGTGCAACTCCGCAGCTGGAGCAGTGGAGTGGCAAGACAGGATGATATATGATTAATGGATGCTTCCTTCCGCCTGTCTCATCACACGGATGAGATTGGGTCATGTATGTTGGGTGGCCGTACAATGATCAGGGCATTTAATAAAGAATTGTGTTTGTGTTGACATGTGTGGATGATTATTACATTATTATTGATAATAAAGGGCCATAGGTGTGGCACCTGGGAGGGTGGACCATGCAGTCCCACTATGCTTGCACTGGAGGTTTATCTATCCCACAGCTATTACCCATCCCAAAGGTATCCCTGCTCATTCCACAGGTATCCCTGCCCACCCCACTGCTATCTTAACCCATCCCACAAGCATGCAAATGCTTAAACCATTTCTAAAAGTTTCCACCAAGACTTTATTTAAAAAAAATGAAGCAAGTGTGTGAATCAAAGATAGACTTTATTGAACAACAAGCTGTAAAAGAAAAATGACCCAAGTCAAATGTACAAATAAAAGTCCACAGGTAGCCAGCCAGCCAGTCTCTGGCACTCCTCTTGGTCACTCGGAGGTGTGCCCAGTCTCAGGGGTGAAGGGTCCAGGTGCTGTGGAGGTGGGTGTTGCTGGAGTGCTGGTCTGAAGCGCCACTGGGGTGCCTGGCCCCGAGAGGACAACAGGTGACAGTGTGTTGAGAAAGCTCTCGGACAGCTGGCTCAGACCCGTGATGTTGAGAGCTCCTTCCTCCATGCCATGGGGTGTCAGCCCCAGTACCAATGACAGATGTACTGAGGCCGGACTTGGCTGTGGGGTGGAGGAAGGAGCAGTGTAGTGGGGGTGTCTGGTCTGCAGCTGGGTGAGGACTGGCGTTGGTGTCGTCGGTGGCATCATTGTCGTAGGTGGCATTGGTGGCATCAGTGGAACCGGTGGCAACGGTGTCACCCTATGACTCTTTGCCTGGACTGGGAAGGGCTGCTGCCTGTGCTGCTGGACCTTCTGGTAGCTGTAGCCCTGGTAGGTGAGGGCCTGTGGGAAGACTTGGAATGGGAGGGACATCACCTGGGGTGGAGGAGCAGGTTCCTCTGGATCTGGAGGGTTGTGAAGGAGCTCGGTGATCCGGTCCTTCACCACCTGGTACTGGGGTTCCGCCATGTCCCTGAGGGTCTGGTTGACATAGGTGAGGAAGGGCTTGCGGTTGGAGGATGAGGAGTCGGTGTGGACCAGCTGAGAGAGGAGATCTATGCTGGTCCGGATGGTGTCCCTGATCTCCAGCAGGACAGTGTGGCTCTGCCCCTCCTGCTGTCTGGCTCTCTGCCTTTCTGTGGAGGTGGAGCTGGGGGTGGATGCGGGTACGGCTGTGGTGGACGCGCCATCTCCTTTCTCCCACTGCACCAGGGAGTCCTCCACGCGCTCCACCACAGTTACAACACCTGTCCGCGGGTTTTCCGCCATGGCACGCTCCACAGAAACCTGCCTGGAGACAGGAACTGACTCTTGGCCGGAAGAGGACTGGCTCTCAGCAGGCTGCCGGAGAGAGAGGGTAGACAGAGGGGCTGCTCCTCTGTGGCGGGTCTCACCCTCCAGGAAGCTGCACCTGGCCATGACGTAGGTCTCTCTGTCAGCTTAACCGTGGCCTGGCCAGATTTCTTCAGGTGCAGTTTCCCGTACCAGGTGTGCATGTGCTTCCACCAGCCGAGAAGCACCTCTGAAGTGTAGCCCATACCCTCCGCCTACTCTATCTAAGCAGCATGCTTCCGCTTGGTGTCCCTGTACAGCCGGTGTCCCTTCTGCCACAGATAGTCATTCTCAGCCACTCCAGCACCTCATCCTTGTGTTCCTCCTCAATGGAGTATTGGCTCCTCTCCCGTTGTCGCATACTCCTCTTCCTCCCTTTGGCAGGACCAGATGGGCCCTCATCAGAGGGTCTCCCAGGTAGTAGGGGCTGCTCCTCCACACCACCACCAGCAGCAGCACCAGCAGGATCATCATCAGCAGCAGCAGCAGCAGCAGCAGGATCATAATCATCATCATCAGCAGCAGGATCATCATTATCATCATCATCAGCAGCAGCAGCAGCACCAGCAGGATCAGCAGCAGCAGCAGCAGCACCAGCACCAGCAGGACCAGGATCATCATCAGCAGAGTAAGCACCAGCAGCGCCAGCAAGACCAGGAGCACGAGCAGGACCAGCAGGAAGAACAGGACGAGCAAGACCAGGAGCACGAGCAGGACGAGCAAGTCCAGGAGCACCAGCAGGACCAGCAGGACCAGGAGCAGCTTCAGCAGAATAAGCACCAACAGAAGCACCACCGCCAGGAGCAGCTTCAGCAGAGTAAGCACCAGCAGAAGCACCACCGCCAGGAGCAGCTTCAGCAGAAGCTCCAGCACCAGAAGAGCGAGCCCGAGCAGTAGAAGCCCCAGCAGAAGCAGAGTCAGGGACGGGGCGGGAGGGTGGCCCTGTCCCTCTTGGCAGGGATGGCGGCAGGTTGCTGAGGCTTTCGCTTTTTCCCCATGGTTGTGGGGTTGCTGGCTTGCAGGGAGGCTGGCAGCAAGGCTGGCAGGCAGGCAGAGAGCAAGGCTGGCAGGGAGGCTGGCCAGGAGGCTGGGAGGCAGGCTGGGAGGCAGGCTTGGAGGCAGGCTGGCAGGAAGGCTGGCAGCAAAGCTTGCAGCAAGGCTTGCAGGCAGGCATGCAGGCAGGGCAGGTAAGGACTCGATGTATCCGGCAGCAGGTCTTTCCTCCGAATGGTGACCTCCTTGGGAGCTGCTTCCCTTTATATCCGTGGGGCTTACGCAATGCATCCCCCCCCCGCATGCGCAATTAACGCTCGGCATCCGTTCAGCTTCCGCTGTGCATCCGCTAGGCTTCCACTGTGCATCCGCTTCATCCACTGTGCATCCGCTAGGCTTCCGCTCTGTATCCGCTTCATCCGCTGTGCATCCGCTGTATCCATTCTACGTCCGCTTTGCTGAGGCCCCCCGGAAGTCTAGCGGATATGCCATCCGCTCCCATCCGCTTCCATCCGCTGGGCTTCCGTTCCGCATCCGCTTTCCGTCCGCTCTGCGTCCTCCCCGCGTCTGTTCCTTTCTGTGTTATCCGCTCCAGTTATGCAAATTTTTGCCCCTTTTGAGAGCGGATAACAACGGATGAAACATTTTGCTCGTCCGTTGTGTCCTTTTTACTGACATTTTGCATCCGTTGGGCAGTGTGACAGGGCCTTTAAGTCCTTGGGCAACACAGCCGTCTACCAGGAGATTTTGGAGCACTATATGCTTTCTTCCGCAGATGAGCTTTATGGGGATGCTGACTTCATTTGCCAGCAGGACTTGGCAGCTGCCCACACTGCCCAAAGCACCCAAACTTGGTTCAATGACTGTGGGATTACTGTGCTTGATTGGCCAGAAAACTCGCCTGACCTGAACCCATAGAGAATCTATGGGGCATTGCCAAGAGAAAGATGAGAGACATGAGACCGAACAATGCAGAAGAGCTGAAGGCCACTTCTGAAGCATCCTGGTCTTCCATAACACCTCAGCAGTGCCACAGGCTGATAGCTTCCATGCCACACTGCATTGAGGCAGTAATTGCTGCAAAAGGGGCCCAAACCATGTACTGAGTACATCTGCATGCTTATACTTTTCAGAGGTCCGATATTGTTCTATGTACAATCCTTGTTTTATTGATTGCATGTAGTATTCTAATTTTCTGAGATTGTGGATTTGGGGTTTTCATGAGCTGTAAGCCATCATCATCACAATTATGACAAATCATGGCTTGAACTATCTTGCTTTGCATGTAATGAGTCTATCTTATATATTAGTTTCACCCTTTAAGTTGCATTACTGGAATAAATGAACTTTTGCACGATATTCTAATTTTTTTAGTTTCACCTATATACCTGTGATACTGTAATCAAAAGCTAGAATGCAACCTATTTCCAATAAAGAAGAAGCTGAAGATAATCATTGAACAAGTGAGATGACAATTGTTAATAATGTGGTTTTCATATTACAATTGGGACAATATCACATGACTGATTTGTCTGTGTCTGTGTTTGTGTGTTTGCTGGTTTCTAGCATTTAATTCCACTTTCCAGCAAAAAAGAAATGCCCATGGAGAAAAATAGATGCCTAATGTTCATGGCATTCATTTAATGACCACTCTAAAAAATGTCAAAAAATTGGATCCAGTCTCCTGATATCCCAACTTGTAACCTAACCTCTAATAACTGTAATTCCAGGCTCAATTATGCTTATAAGAGGAGGATTACCTGTATTTTCAAAGTTGCCAAGTGCTTTGCTGTTCTGATGAATCACAATCTTGGCAAGATCCAAATTTAAGGTAGGATTTGTGGTGGGAAATCCTCAGGGAAGCTATGATATATGTAGTGCAATTGCTCTACAAAAGGACAAGTTTGCTTGATAACGACTAATGTGTTAAAGATCTAAATGATCACTCCTCTTTGCTTGATTTACAATAAGGAAGAGCAAATTAATTCCACAGACACGTCATAACAGATTAAATGGAAAGAAACAATCCATAAATCTCTGTATTATTTTTCTTTTTCACTGCTGTTTAAGGTAATTCCGTTTAATAATATATTGAACAATTTACGAATTTTAGGCAGTCAGGATCAAAATCATTACTGTTCACTCATTGTCTACAGAAACTAATAAAATGAATTTGTAGTTTCTTGGGGCTCTTAGTTTCAGGGTGACTGTTAGAGGGCACTCTGGCTAGCAGAAGTCTGTTGTGCTTTGCTATGGTATGGGGGTGATGTGGTGTTCCACAATGACAATCCCATTTCATAGTGCCTTCTGTATATGCACAAAAGCCACTGTTATTGAACAATAGTAATAGCACCGAGATTTATATAACAGGGTCCTTGTTTTACTGAGCTTAAGGGGCTGGAAGTCTGAGTCAACCTTGAGCCTATCAGGGTAGAACTCCAGACTGTGGGCAGAGTGACCACAATACTGCATTCTAACTATTCTAACCACAAAGCATAATTCATAATTCTTAGAAGAAGGAGCTTGGTTGCAGCTTCAGAAGGAAGCTTTGCTCAATTTCTAAAGAAACAAAATGCTGTTTTAATATTTTATGGATTAAAGCTGGGTGCTTTAAATTTTTGTATTTGTAAATTAGTGTTCAACTTGTACATCGTTGTCCACTTTCTCTTTCAGACTCCGGTTTGCTAGGTTCAGATCATGTAACAAGCAGCTGTTTTACCTGAGCTGCGGAAGACATTTGAGGATCCTCATTTCAGCCCCCTAAACATGCAGAATAACAATGATACTAAGAAAAGATTGATGTACTGGAACAACATGACTTCTGTATACTTTAAAATGGGTTTTAAGATTTTGAAGACGTCACAGTGAGATAGCTTTAGTTTTGGTTTGAGCTGAGAAACAGTCACAAACCTATCTTTAAAAGCACCATAAAAATACTGTGAGATTCAAGCACATTAAAAGACCAAAACTATATAAACTGGCTGATATTTTCGATTTCCACTGATATTCAGCCTTTTTACTTATATGTGCTGGCAAAACCATTGTTTGCAATCTTCTAATAATTTAATTTTGTAAAATACAAAGTTAAGGACAAAACACTTAAACTTTTCTGTTTGAATATCCTATAGATTGGGTGCTACAAAAATATCCAGAACACTCCATATTCCAAAAGAACAAAATGTGAAAGACTGAATGTTCTTCCATGATAAATGATAGAGCCCAAAATAAAGTCATCGGGACACTAAATATTATTGGAATGTTTTAAAAGTATATGTTTTAAGTATACTAATCTGATGTGCACTGTAGGCTTTGGAGAACAGCCTGTCCAACTCACTTGGATGAGTTTGAAAAAAAAAGTCTGGAATCTGGTTTCAATAAT
Organism: Laticauda colubrina; assembly: GCA_015471245.1. NCBI lineage: Eukaryota > Metazoa > Chordata > Lepidosauria > Squamata > Elapidae > Laticauda > Laticauda colubrina. Next base: position 2,083,363 of record BLBF01000037.1, read on the forward strand.
TTGTATCCTAATTACTAAAGCACCTTTTACAAATACACTACAGCAAAGCATTGTAAGCTGACTAATCAGTGTTAAAATGCAAATAACTTTTTATCTCCCTTAGGAAGCTACAATGTATTAGTAATAAAATGCAAGTGTGCCAGCTTTAATTTTAATGAACACTTTGCTTAATTTTAGTTTATTAGCTAGAGATGGAAGGAGGGTATTGGGTAATAGTATGGAAAGTGATAGTTCCTGTTATCTAATTTAAATTCTGTGTCGAGCTTTTTGTCTGTTAAAAAAGAATATAAACCCAAGAGAAAGTGAGTGATATTAATCACGTTTAACACTATTAAGTATATGCCCCTTCAAAGAGGAAAAGCACAATGAACTTGAAGCAAAAGAAGCATACATTTTTCAAACAGATCTGCATTGTGGTTTCTGCTAGCCAGAGGAGCAAGTCAAACATTCTTATTTTTAACTGGTGTTAGTTTTGGCAGGAAAGCAGAGAATCTGCAACTGGACAGTGGAAACCAGCCCCTGTTCTAGAATTCCAAAACAACTCACATCTTTCGAGGTGGAATTTGTTTTCTTTTTCACTTAAGCTTTTGTACTTGCATTTCTTCTGTCTTGTTTTTGCAACCCAGGGTAGGATAAAGAGGAAGATATTTAATTCTGTGAACACTTGAGTTTTTGGGCAAAATGCTAGGAGAGAAAAGCCAGTTCAAAATAGAGCAGTTTTTGTTCTACATCTACTGCAGTAATCAAAATAGTCTTGCAATGAGAGATAAAAAAGATCTGCACATTATTTTACAATAAGCCTTTCATTAACTTTCATAACTGACAGACAAGCAAGCTAAATTAAACAGTAATGTTAAGACTTCCCATTTACTTCTTTGTGGTCTTCAAAGGTGCTAGTAATTGTAGATTTTGAAGTATCCTAATTTTCCTCTGATACGCTTCTCCATTTCATGTGTGGGAGTTTATGCAAAAAAATATTTAGAGAAATACTAGTTTGTAGAGAGAAATTTTCCAGATTCTCCTGATTCATGAAGTTCAGGTAACATAAAAGTGTCCTTTGAGGTTTAGAGTCCTTCTAAAATTGTGTGTGACAGACTGCAAATGGTTTTGCAGAGAAGTCAATATATATATATGAATTGCTTGGTGAAAATATAACTCATTTTCCATTGACATAAAACAACTGGGATGTGTTTCTGTTTTCATTTTGTAGAACTTTGTTTCCTTATACTACCTTGCATCACAATTTGAAATTAAGCAATGATGTGGCCTGCATATGAATGCCCATTGAAGTGTGTTTTCACTCCTGAATTTTCTAGGCCAGATCTGGTAGCTTAATGGAAACTCTTAGCAGAAAAATCTCAAATTCTTTTATAGTGAATACACCTTTCATCTTCTTAAACTGTAATTTTTTTTGAAACTCAACACAATTTAAAATCTCAGACTTTAAACCAGTTTTTTTTTCCTTTCTTTCCTCAAGAGCTTCCCATAGACATGGCTGTTGCTTAAGGCCATGTCACACTGCCCAACGGATGCAAAAAGGACACAACGGACGAGCAAAATGTTCCATCCGTTGTTATCCGCTCTCAAAAGGGGCAAAAATTTGCATAAGCAGAGCGGATAACACGGAAAGGAACGGACGGGAGGACGCAGAGCGGATGTATAGAGGATGCAGAGCGGATGTATAGAGGATGCGTAGAGGATGCAGAGCGGATGCAGAGCGGATGCGTAGAGGATGCGTAGAGGATGCGTAGAGGATTCAGAGCGGATGCGTAGAGGATGCAGAGCGGATGCAGAGCGGATGAGCTGCATCCGCTTTCATCCTTTCTCCATCCGTGCTAACGCTGCGCGTCCGTTCTGCTTCCTCCCTGCGTCCGTTTACCGCTGGAACGGATTTGAGTTGTGCGGATGCACAGCGGATGCCTAGCAGATATAGCAGATGTGTAATGGATGCAGAACGGATGTCCCCCATATGCCTAGAGGATGCAGAACGGATGCATTGGATACATTTTCCGCTCAAAAGGTTTCGGCAGCTCAAAACTTTCTGAGGGGATGAAACGTCAATAAACGGATGCTGGACGGATAGAGAGGAAGCAAAACGGAGGCAGTGAGTACATCGCGTTAACCAACGGATGGCAAGCTTTTTTGTCCATTTTACATCCTCTTTGCATCCATTGGTGCAGTGTGACATGGGCTTTACTTGTCTAACCCAATCAAACAGGCTTAAACTGGTATTCATTAAAGATATAACTATATTGGATTCTATTCAGATGTAGCCAAATCTCTTGAGTCAGTGGGCACATTTTGTATTATTAAATGTCCTATGAGATTCTCACATAATGGCAATGATTTATCAAAAACAATTTATCAAAAGTCCAGTAAAGTTATTCCCAGCCAATCCTATTCCAGTGAAGTATGTTTATGAGAACAGAACTTGGACTTTATTCCCTAAATAAAGCTTATCTTTATTATTTTTTCCCACACAAGCTTCAGAGTTTTTTTTAAAGCTTATGCTCCTAACTCAAATGTTTCTCTCTAAAGTACACTCATATATCTTCTACTCCATAATAGCTGTTATCCATTAATGTTTTACACGTGCACTTAACACAAACATGGAGGGAAGAGAGGGGGAGGATGCATATTGAAATATATTAAGATATAAATAGAATAGAATAACAGAGTTGGAAGGGACCTGGGAGGTCTTCTAGTCCAACCCCCTGCCTAGGCAGAAAGTCCTACACCACTTCAGACAAATGGTCATCCAACACCTTTTTTAAAACTGCTATCATGTCTCCCCTAGTCCTTCTTTTCATTAGACTAGATCAGGGGTAGCCAACCTTTTGGACCTCAGGGACCACCAATCTCATAATTTTAAATCCCAGGAACCACTAACTGGTTCTGTGGGCAGGGCCTAATTTGTGGCTGTGACTTGGTGATCATATGACTGGCTGGGCATGGCTTGTATGTAAATATTATAAATATATAAATATTGAATTTTTTATGAAAAAAAGCAACTTTTACCCAAAATCAGGCAAAGGAGGCAGACAGATTGAGTTGCTCATAGAATCATTCAGTGATCTATCTATCTGCCATTGGTTAGCTCAGTCTGTCACATAAAATTTGCTTGCAAGCAGGGAGGTTCGGCTGTGCTTAAAAGCAGAGCTGAAGATCTAAAGACGAGCCAGAAAGCAAGAAATCCAACCATTTCCTGCTTCCTAGCTAATCTAAATCTGGCACAGCAGAACAGCTGATGGTTGGAAAAAGGAAAAATAGCAATGCCAGCCTTCAAGATCTTCTACTATTGCTTTGCATCTTTCAGCTGTCATAAGTAACGGGAGAGAGGAGGGGGTGAGTCTGGGAAGCGAGCTGGAGGTGTTACATTCTACTGTTGTATAAATGGGGGGGGGGAAGCATACATCAGGGTTAGGTTTCTATTTCTCGCTTAGCTTTCTTTTCTCTGCGCAGCTGCAACCCGTTATCAAAATATGCCAAGATCAACGGACAGAAGCCTCATCACCACCTGAAGATGCCCACATGATCATATTCACAACTTCTAATTGGAAGATTCAGTTGAACTATTGGGGGTGGGAACATTTCTATCACTTTGTATATGTGATTCACGCACCTAATTTCTCAGATTCAGAATTCTATGGTTGCTACCACTTCATTTGCAGTAAAAGATATCTTTTCTCTAATTTAAAGAGTCTAAGTATTTCTTTCTTGAATTTTTAATGGAGCACCAGCTGACATTATCCTGAATCTCACTCTACCAGCCCACCCAGAGAAAACACTCAAATTTCTTCCAAGGGGGCCTGAACATCATGTCATCTTCAACTAGTGACCAGGAAGATCAGAGAGCCATTGAAAGGTAAGATTCTTTGCTGGTACAGGAAGCTGAATTGCTAGCAGAGCTCAATCTGGAAGAGGATCCAGCTGTGAAACCCAGATGGTCAGTGGGGGTTGGCTGGAAGGATCCAGAGAAGGAAACCCCCCCCCCCTGGAATCACAACCACTCACTGGCGTGGAAGAGAGGAGCCATGGCAAGAGAGGGAAAAGAGATCTTTTACTGGACCAAGCCAGGAAACTCCTCAATGAGGCATTTGAACAACCTCCAGCTGCACAAAGGTATGAAAGGGAAGGGGGAGTAGCCCCAGCCAGAAGAAGCAGAGCAGCCCCCTCTCCCATAAATCAACCTGAGCCAGCGCAACAGCCAGCAGCAGCCCCGGGCCCCCCAGTGGGAGGTGTAATTCCTAGAAGGTGTAGAGCTCCTTAGTTGCCTCCATTAGAAGTAAAGTACAGGGGAAATCCCAAAGAACTGGGGGTTTTCCTAGCTCAAGTTTGAAGCTATATGAAAGAATACGGGGAGGATTTTTCCTCAGAAGCAGCCAAAGTGAGATGTGGGCTCTGGAGGGAACAGCTGCAGGGTAGATGGTGACCCTGCATAATGATAATGCCCTCCAGTTGATGAATTATAATCTGCTCATGACTGCGCTGCGGGCTAGGTCTGAGGATGCACCGGCAGAGTGAAAGGTCTAGATCAGGATGAAGACCATAAATCAGAGGCGGAGGTCAGTGGCCAACTACACCCAAGAATTTAGACAGCTAGCATGTCATATCTGAGCCTGGTTCCAGGGAGCCCTGAAGAAGCCTTTAAAGATGGGTTAAATGAAGATGTGTACCAGAGATGCATTGCTAGAAGGGACCCAAATGACCTGCAGATATGGTACTTGCTAGCAGAAGAAGTGGAAATTGATTTAACCCGGAGTAGACGCCGGGGGTTTTCTGGGTGGAGCAAGCCTTCTCCCCCACACCCTCAAGAGGTCCCCAATCCCCAGACGGGAGGAGTGGTGGCAAGACCCAAACCCTCTGCCTGTTTCTGATGTGGGAAGGAAGGTCAGCAGGCTGCAGGGTCAAGCTGGAACCAAAGGGGGCACCAAAAGGAGGGAAGAAGCCTGAAAAACCCCCAGCGAAGCCTCACAAAGCGGCGCTAAAGACAAGAGAGGTGGCAGAGGTCACCCCTCCGGCAGGAGAGGAGCTGGGACCCCCGATTTCCCCTGAAGAGAGCAAATATGACTCGGAAGACGACCTCCTGGTAAGTCCAAATGAGGGCCCTATGACCATTCCAGTGAAGTTGAGGGTACCCACTTCAGGGGCCGAAGGGGAAATGCTAGCCTTGTTAGACTCTGGGTGCGCAAGGTGTGTAATCAACATAGGAGTAGTAGAGAAAATGGGCTTAAAACTAAAACCTTTAAAAACACCCATCGCCTTTTGCCAATTAGATGGATCAGTAGCTGGGGGCTGCCCGACACGCTTTATAATGGAACCCGTAGAAATGACCATGGGAGAGCATAATGAGACTCTGCATTTTATTGTGGCCCCTGGGATGGAGCAACCATTAATACTGGGATTACCCTGGCTCCGGAAATGGAACCCCCAGGTTAACTGGAAGAAGGGATCGTTGTGCATACATACCAATCAGTGACTGGAAAGGGAAGGGCGATCTCAGCCGACGCTTCAGAATCCGATTGAGTTAGCCTCCACAGGTATTTAAACCTTGAAAGGGGAGGAGAAAATTCCAAAAGAATATCGGGATTTAAAGGAAGTATTCAGTGAAAAGGCCTCGGATGAGCTCCCGCCTCATCGGCCAACAGATTGTGGTATTGAAATTTTACCTGGGGTGAAGCTCCTGAAACCGAAGTTATATTCAATGACACCATGAGAATTAGAAGAGCTAAGATTGTTTATAGATAAAAATTTGGAACGTGGTTTCATCCAACCCGCTAGGCTCCGGGTAGCGGCCTCAGTGTTGTTCCGTGAAAAGAAAGATTGCTCCAAGCGCTTGGTTGTTGATTACAGAAATTTAAACGCCATTTCCGTGGAAAACGTGTACCCCCTCCCTTTGATGAAGGACATGTTGGCCCACCTGGCCAAGGGAAAGATTTTCACAAAGTTGGATTTGAGAGAAGCATACTACTGAATTCGAATTAAGGAAGGGGATGAATGGAAAACCGCTTTTAACTGCCCGATGGGTTGTTTCCAATTCAACGTTCTCCCTTTTGGCCTACAAGGGGTCCCAGCCGTATTCATGCAGATGATCAATCAGGTATTAAATGAACATTTATACAGGGGGGTTCTGGTTTACCTTGATGACATCCTTATCTACACGGAAACTCTGGATGAGCATGTGAAACTGGTGCGGTTGGTTCTACAGAAACTGCATGCTGCTAAGTTATATGCTAAACTGTCCAAGTGTAAATTCCATCAAGAGAAAATAGACTATTTGGGGTATCGCATTTCACCTGAGGGCATAGAAATGGATCCAGAGAAAGTACATGCCGTATTGGAATAGGGTCCCCCACGCACCAGGAAACAACTTCAGAACTTCTTGGGATTCACAAATTTTTACCGGCAATTTATCCCGTCTTTTGCTAAGATAGCAATACCCATCACAAATCTCTTAAAAACTAAAGGAGAGGTGAAGCCAAGGCCTAGTAAGCTGTTGGAGTGGTCCATGGAGTGCCAAGCAGCCTTTGAAAAGCTAAAATGACTGTTTGCTGCAGAACCAGTGCTAAAGCACCCGGACATGGAGGCTCCTTTCGTGATCCAAGCTGATGTGAGTGATGTGGCCATTGGAGCGGTGTTACTTCAAATGAATGAGAAAGGGACCTTAAAGCCTTGCGCATATACCTCCCGTAAACTATCTGTAACCGAGAGAAGGTGAGCCGTCTGGGAAAAATAAGCTTTTGCAGTTCGTTGGGCCTTACTGACCTGGAGACATTTCCTGGAAGGAGCAAAACATCCATGGACTGATCATAAAAATTTGGAGGCCCTAAAAACGACTCGGAAGTTGTCCCCTAAACAAGTTCGCTGGGCCTAGTACTTCAAGCGGTTCAATTTATATTCAATTTATATTCCAGGGGGGAGAAACTTCATGGCGGATGCTCTCTCTAGACTACCCCAATATAAGAGTGTTCTCTAGGAAGTGATACACCTGAATGTTTCAACCAACATCTAGCCGCCCCAGTGATCACTAGAGCCCAGAAGAAGAAACAAGAAATGGATTTATCGAATGACTTGACCGCACAACTAAAAGAAGCCCTAAAACTTGATGATTGGTTCCTGGATCATTTGAATGACTATACGGTTAGAGATGGTTTGGCTTGGGTAGGAACCAAGTTATATGTGCCACAGACACTGAGGGGCTAAATACTACAACAAGCCCATGATTCTAAAGCAGCTGATCATTTTGAATTTGTGAAAACTTTACACCTGGTTAAGCAGCAGTTCTGGTGGCCTCCTTTGAAGAAGGACATTGAAGCATATGTAGCAAGTTGTCCAATTTGTGCTTCGACAAAGAGACCTCCTGGAAAGCCAGCAGGGTTATAACAAAATGTGGTTAGACCAACAGCCCCCTGGAAGGAAATCTCTATGGATTTTATAGTAGAACTACCCGAAAGCAGCGGAAACACGGTTATTTGGGTGGTAAAGCCCATGTCCCACTGCACTTACGGATGCAAAAAGAATGTAAAATGAACAAAAAAGCTTGCCATCTGTTGGAAAACGCGATGCATCCATTGTGTACTCACTGCATACGTGTTTCATACGCTCTATCCATCGAGCATCCGTCCACTGCGATTTCATCCGCGCAAGAAGTTTTGAGCTGCACAAAGCTTTTTGAGTGGATGAACTTTCCATCGCGTACGATGTACATATGCAACACATACGGGCAACAAACGTTCTACGTCCGTTGTCATCTGTTAAACGTCCGCTGTATCCTCTTGGCATCCTCTGGACATCCTCGTAAATCAGCTGCAGATGAAAATGGAAAGAGGGAGGAAGCAAAAGGTACACAGAATGTCCACACAGTGTTAGTAGCAAGAAAATAGAAAGGATGTAAGTGGATGCATCTCGTATATAAAGCATTAAAATGGACAAAAAGTTTGTATCTGGGATGCCTAGAGTATGTGGAAGGACACCTAGCAGAAAACCGATATTTTCTATAAAAAGGGGGAGGAAATCACCTGGATCTCATTATCAGTCCAGCAGCCGTGGTGTACAGACCTCTTCACCCTTGGTCTTGCTCTTCCACATCATCCATTGATCTCCACCATGGATCATAACACAGTCCTTATGGTAGCTGCGATCATTCAACACCAGAACCAAGCCCTGTTCAGACTGTTTCACCTTTTCTATGCAAGGAGAAGAAGGAGATGTCCAAGAGCTGTGTGGGTCCGATGATGGATTGGGAGAAGAGTGGAGTTTGGACTGTATGACAAGCTGATGGTGGAGCTGAGGAATGAAGACCCTCGTGCATTTCAGCACTTCATGAGGATGCCACCAGCCATGTTTGACGAAATTGTAGAGCGTCTGAGACCCAGGTTGACCAAGCAGAGCACCAACTTCCATCCCAACCTGGACCCTGGACTGAAGGTGGCACTGACTCTGCGACACCTGGCCTCTGGAACCACATATAGAAATATGCAGTATGCCTGGAGGGTGCCACACAACAGCATCAGAAAAGTGGTCAGAGAAGTGGTGCAGGCCATCATCGAAGAATACGTGGAGGAGCTCCTCCAGTGCCCCACCACTGAACAAGGCTGGAGGAAAGTTGCAGAGCAGTGGTATCAGAGATGGAACTTTCCCCACACCGTTGGAGCCATAGATGGGAAGCACGTGGCCTGCAAAGCTCCAGCCAACTCAGGGTCCTCTTATCACAACTACAAGGGCTTCTTCAGTATCATTCTCTTTGCCATGGTTGATGCTGACTACAAGTTCATATACATCGATGCTTCAGGCAGCAGGTCAGCTTCAGATAGCCAGGTATACAACGCCAGTGACCTCAAGGATGGGCTGGAATGCAACTTCATCATGGGTTTTCCAGATCCAGACGCCCTATCCAATGACGCACAAGATGTGCCCTACTTCATCGTGGGTGATGACACCTTCTCCCTCAGAACCTACCTCATGAAGCCCTACACTTCAAGATACCTCACCCATGAAGAGAGGATCTTCAACTACAGGCTGTCCAGGGCAAGGTGGGTGGTGGAGAATGCCTTTGGCATCCTGGCCAACAGGTTCCAGGTACTTCTCACCACCATGCAGCATCCTCCATGGACCGTGAGGAAGATAGTGGAAGCTTGCTGCATCCTGCACAATTTCATGTGCCCGCTACCCAGTGTTGCAGAACAGGCTTGTGGACCATCAACAAGGGAATGAGGACATGGAGCCTGGTGAATGGAGGCAAGGACTAAACCTGATAGGCACTGTGGATGTGCAAGGCCCCAACAGAGCTTCACGTGAAGGGAAGAAGCAGTGCAACCTCCTGAAACACTGGTGCAACTCCCCAGCTGGAGCAGTGGAGTGGCAAGACAGGATGATATGGATGCTTCCTTGAGCCTGTCTCATAACACTGATGAGATTGTGCCATGTATGTTGAGTGGCCCTACAATGAATAGGGCATTAATAAAGAGCTTTTTTATTTTGAAATGTGTTGATCAATGAATAAATTGTTATTGATAAAAAAGGGCCATATGTGTGGCAGCTGGGAGGGTGGACCATACAGTCCCACTATGCTTGGACTATGCAGTCCCACTATGCTATGCATTATCTATCCCACAGCTATCCTTACCTATCCCAGAACTATCCTTACCCATCCCACAACTATCCTTACCTATCCCACAGCAATCCTTACCTATCCCACAGCTATCCTTACCTATCCCACAGCTATCCTTACCCATCCCACAACTATCCTTACCCATCCCACAAGCATGCAAAGGCTTAACCATTTTTTCAAAGTTTTCACCAACACTTCATTTAGTAAATTAAATGAACCAAGTGTGTGAAGCAAAGATAACCTTTATTAATAACTGTCTTAATTAAATTGTATGTCTTTATTAAAAAAGCAAAATGAACCAAGTAAAGTGTCTTTAAGCAAAGATAAAGTGAACAGGTAACAACTCAGTCTCTGGCACTATTTTCAGTCACTCTGAGGCATGTCCATGGTCTCAGCTGTAAAGCGGGCAGGGACTGTGGAGGTGGCAGTGGCTGGAGTGCTGGTCTGAGACGCCATTGGGGTGCTTGGCCCTGAGAGTACAACAGGGGATGGTGTGTTCAGGAAGCTCTCAGAGAGCTGACTCAGTCCTGTGAGGTTGAGAGGCCCTTCATCAAGGACCTGGGATGTCAGGCACAATACTGAGGACAGATTGTCTGTTGAGGGGCTTGGCTGTGGGGTGGAGGAAGGAGGAGTGTAGTGGGGCTGTCTGGTCTGCAGCTGGGCAAGGTGAGGCATCTGTGGCTTGCGTTGAACCTGGGCCTGGACTGGGAAGGGCTGCCTCTGCTGTGGGAAGTCCTGGTACTCGTAGCCTTGGTAGGTGAGGGGCTATTGAAAGCCGTGGAAGGGCTGTGACATCACCTGGGGTGGAGGAGCAGACCTGGACTGGGTTGGAGCAGGTTCAGCTGGGCCTAGAGGGTTGTGCAGAAGTGCTGTGATCTTCTGCTTCATCACCTGGTAATGGGCCTCAGGCAGGTCCTGAGGGTCTGGCTCACGTAGATGATGAAGGGCTTACGGTTTGAGGATGGTATGTCGCTGTGGACCAGCTGAGAGAGAAGATCTGTACTGGTTTTGATTGTGTCCCTGATCTCCAACAGGACAGTGAGGCTCTGGCCCTCCAGTCTGCCTCTGCCTCTGTGCCTGCTTTCTGTGGAGGTGGAGCTGGGTGTGGGTGTGGGTTGGTCTCTGATGGCTGCTGCTTCTTCCTCCATTTGTGACAGGGGATCCTCCACATCCTCTGGCATGGGGAGTGCAGCTGTCGGGGGGGTCTCTGCCATGGGGCCCTCCGAAGACACCTTCCTGGACACGGTAGCTGTCTCCTGGCTGGAAGAGGACTGGCTGTCTGTGGGCTGTCTGAGGGAGAGGGTTGTCAGAGGGGCTGCTCCTCGGTGGTGGACCTCACCCTCCAGGAAGCTGCACTTGGCCATGACGTACATCTCCCAGTCAGTGAGCTTGACAGTGGCCTGCCCAGATTTCATGAGGTGTAGCTTGCCATACCAGTTGTCCATGTGCTTCCACCATCCAAGGAGTAGGTCTGAAGTGTAGCCCAGGCTCTCTGCCTTGTCTCTCCAAGCTGCCTGCTTCCTCTTGGTGTTGCGATAGAGTCTGTGGCCCTTTCTCCACAGGTACTCATTCTCCCTCAGCCATTCCAGCACCTCCTCCTCATGCTTCTTGGAAAGGATGTACTGTTTCCTCTCTCCCTTCTCCTTCCCTTGCCTCTTCCTCCCTCTGGCAGGGGCTTGAGCAGCAGGGCCTTCAGCGGCTTGAGCAGCAGGGCTTTGAGGGCCTTGGGGCTGGTCCACCACCACAGCAGCAGCAGCAGGAGAAGGAGGAGAAGCACCAGCAACACCAGCAGCACCAGCAGGAGAAGCACCACCAGCACCAACAGCACCAGCAGCACCAGCACCAGCACCAGCAGCAGGAGAAGCACCAGCAGCACCAGCAGGAGAAGCACCAGCACCAGCACCACCAGCAGCAGCAGCAGCAGCAGAAGCACCAGCAGCTTCAGAGTCAGTGCCAGGGGGTGGGATGGTGGTTCTGTCCTTCTTGCTAGGGCTGGCAGGAACAGGAACAGGCTTTCTCTTCTTCCCTGATTGACAAACCATGGTGTTATTCGAAGATGTCTGTGGCAGCACGTCTTTCCTCTGAATGCTGAGTGCTTGCGAGCTGCATCCTTTTATATCCACGGAGCTGACGCAATTCATCCTCCCTGCATGTGCAGTGAATGCTTTGCATCCGCTATGCATCCTATAGTTGTCCATGATGCATCCGCGTCATCCGCTACGCATCCGCTCCTTCCGCTATGCGTACGCTTCACAATTCTCCCCTGGAAGCCCTTCGGATGTGTCATCCACTTCCATCCGCTTCCATCTGCTAGGCTTCCTACAAACATCCATTTAACATCCCCGCTACGTACTACCCCCGTCCGTTCCTTTCCGTTCTTTTCCATTTTGTTTATGCAAATTTGTGGCATTTTTTGGAGAGGATAACAATGGATGGAGCCACCCCTGAAATTTTGCTCATCCGCTGTGTCCTTTTTGCATATGTTTTGCATCCGTCGGCCAGTGGGACCTAGCCTTTATTGATTTATTTTCCAAACAAGTACACTGCATACCTTGTTCCAAGATTCCAACTGCAAAGACGTTGGCTAAACCGTTTATTTCACATATTTATAGATTACATAGTGTTCCTGAATGCATAGTCTCTGACAGAGGGGTCCAATTTACCTCAAATTTTTAGAAGGAGTTCCTAAAGTTGATAGGCTCCACCCAGCACTTAAGCTCCGCCCACCACCCCAAACCATTGGGGCTTGTGAGAGGACTAATGCAGTGTTAGAACAGTATCTTAGATGTTATATAAATTATCAACAAGATGATTGGTCTGACCTATTGCCATTTGCTGAAGTGGCATATAACAACTCCGTATATAGTAGTACTGGATTTATTCCATTTAAAGTAGCTTCAGGACAAGATTTTGTCCACGTACCTGAACTTCCTCGTGAAAGGCCTAACATCCAGTCATTGGATGAATGGATAACTCAACTCCAACTTAACTGGCCAGTAACACATAAAGCATTAGATGAGGCCCATCAAGCTCATAAGAAGTTTGCAGACAAGAAAAGATCTCCACAGAAATCATATCAAGTAGGCGACAAAGTTTTCCTGTCCACCAGATAACTACAAACCACTCAAAAATAGAAGAAACTTGGTCCTAAATATGTTGGTCCTTTCATGATTGAACGGATTATAAACCCTGTGGCAGTCCAACTGAATTTACCGAAAACTCTTCAACGAATTCACCCAGTTTTCCATGTTAGTTTGTTAAAACCTGAACATATTTCTGATTTAAGACCCATCCAAGCTGATCCTCCTATACCATTACTGATTGAGGGTGAACAACATTTTGAAGTTAAAGAAATTTTGGACTCTCGCAAATGGAGCGGTCGGCTCCAGTATCTTTTAGCCTGGAAACATTTCCCTTCTTCCCAAGCTGAGTGGGTTAAAGAAAACGACGTTAAAGCCCCTAAACTGATCACAGCATTTTGTACCAAGTATCCTGATAAACCCTAGAAATGTATCCATTTTTTTAATCTAATGATTAATTATTATCTTTATATCTTTTCCTCTCTCTTCTAGGTCTGACGGTTTTCTTTTTCTAGGAGGATCGAATGTCAGCCTTCAAGATCTTCCACTATCGCTTTGCATATTTTGGCTGTCATAAGTAATGGGGGGGGGGGGAGTTTGGGAAGTGAGCTGGAGGTGTTACATTCTACTGTTGTATAAAATGAGGTGGGGGAGCATACATCAGGGTTAGGTTTCTATTTCTTGCTTAGCTTTCTTTTCTCTGCGCAGCTGCAATCCGTTATCAAAATATGCCAAGATAAATGGACAGAGGCCTCATCACCACCTGAAGATGCCCACATGATCATATTCACAACTTCTAATTGGAAGATTCAGTTGAACTATTGGGGGTGGGAACATTTCTATCACTTTGTATATGTGATTCACGCGCCTTATTTCTCAGATTCAGAATTCTATGGTTGCTACCACTTCACTTGCAGTAAAAGATATCTTTTCTCTAATTTAAAGAGTCTAAGTATTTCTTTCTTGAATTTTGAATGGAGCACCAGCTGACATTATCCTGAATCTCACTCTACCAGCCCACCCAGAAAAAACACTCAAATTTCTTCCGAGGGGGCCTGAACATCATGTCATCTTCAACTTTCTTGAATTTTGAATGGAGCACCAGCTGATATGCAGTTTAGCAGGCAAGTTTGCAGGGTAAGGAGTGCGTGGGCTGGGAAGGTTCCTGCCGGCCATATGGGCAGCGCAGCCTCGTGTTTCTGTACAGCCTGGATTAATTGCTTTGGGGGAGTACTCTGGGGGTGAGATTTCTCTGCGGCCTACCAAAATTTTCTCATGGCCCACCAGTGAGCTGCAGCCCACCGGTTGCCAACTGCTGGACTAGACATACCCAGTTCCAGCAATCGTTCTTCATATGTTTTAGCTTCCAGTCCCCTAATCATCTTTGTTGCTCTTCTCTGTACTCTTTCTAGAGCATCAGCATTTTTACATTGTGGTGACTGTAAATGATAATTATGATATACCATCTAGTCATTTTCAACTCCTAGATGATCAGATCTTACAAAACATGATTCTGGGTGGCATATAATCATTGAACAACAAATATAAAAACAGGCAATGTAAAAATAAGAAATACAGATTAAAATAAAATTTATAAAAACAAATATACCAAGCCGAGGTAAAGGAAGGATAGGAATGAGCACTAAGCAATGGACCCATTTATATAAATAAATACATTTCTTATAAAGATATAAATCGATAGATACAAATGGATGTTAAAACATCTTTTGATTCCTTGGGCAAAATCAATATAATTAAAATGAATATTACACTGAGATTAATGGACATTTTAAAAATGATTACAATATTAATGCCTGTGAAATATTTATCTAATGATAAATTACTGGAAAAATATATATGACTTTTATATATGACAAATTCACTTTAATATCTTTGAACAAACTGATGGTAGCTTCAATTTTCCAGAATTTCTGTTTCAGCATCCAGTAGCCAAGCCTGTTAAAAAGCACTTCCAGATATCTAGGAGCCAATAGCCAACAAGCTGAACAAAGCTGAACATTTGAAACAGTGGTGGGGTTCAATTTTTTTTACTACTGGTTCTGTGCGGGTGGCTTGGTGGGCATGGCATGGCTTGGTGGGCATAGCAGGGGAAGGATACTGTAAAATCACCATTCCTCCCCATTCCTGGGGGAAGGTTACTGCAAAATCCCTATTCCCTCCCCATCCCACTTAACCTGCTTTCCATCTCCATTCTCCTGTGCACGGCAACAAAAGAAGACCCAGCCAATCAGGCTGAGTGAACCCCTGCTAGATTTGCTCCTGGCCCATCTTCCAATGAATTATTGGGACTTTTTCTGCAAGTTCAAAGCAGTTTTGAAATTCCAAGTTGAAGAGTCATTCCTAGCACACTTGTGTCATCATTCAAGAGGATTATTTAACATAAGCTGCAAGTCTCTGCTGACAATCACCCTTTGAATAATGTACTTCTTTCTGAGGATGATAAATGATTGGGTTAACCACACACTTGAATTCAAGAAATAGTCTGTGTTTTATATTAAATGACCAAGCCTGGATCAATGCGTGTGTGTGAAATCCAGGACAGGTATAGTACAACTTTGAGATTGTTATTCATCTGGTTATTGGCAAAAAAAAAAAAAAAATCATTTTAAATTTGAAAAGAAATTGATGAAGTTGTGTTTCTTTTTGTTGCACCTGTTGTGGCTCTTGTTTCCAGTTTGTCTCTGTTGATAGTGAAGGTATTAATTCTTGTGAAATGCCAAGTTCTACTTTAGAAAAATCAGAGTATATCTTTTTTCAAAAGTGAAAAACAAATCAGCTTGATCTCTCATTTGTCCTTCAAATCTGTAACCCATTCTTCAGTCTAAACGATCCAGGCCTCAAGGATTTTGTAGGTTTTAGAATGCAAGAACATTCCACCATAAATCACCCCCAAAGTCATACTGGTAGCTCTATAAATTACCAGAAAGATAAAGCAACAGAAACAAAAAGAACCAATTAAAATAGCTGAGAAAGACCTAAAAAGCTGCATACATTTTGCATAATTGGTTGCTACTCTTTCATTAATGACAGGCTGGGCTGACAGAAGGCCAGTAAACACACATATGGCTCTGGCATACAAAAGTTTCAGTCATGTACTAGTGTCTGGCAACAGCTGGGTGGCTCATAGCACAGAAGCATTCTTTTTGAGACCTGGCCCCCTGGGGAAGGAAATGAAAATACCAATTTTCTTTGATTGCTTGTTCAAGATCCAGATTTGAAAAGGAAAAATAAGTGAGAGCATGGGTACACATCTCCCCACCAGCATCTTCTTGAATAAAGTGTACATTTTCCTGGAATCATGTGGCTATTTTAAGGAACTTCTTTGAGGAAATGCCAACAGATGCCAAGAGTGTGCCTTCTGAATCACTTTCTTCCCTTCAAATCTACATTTCTGCAGGTCACTATTATTTAAGCCCCTGTCAAATTGCACCAATGGATGGAAAGAGGATGTAAAATGGAGAAAAACACTTGCCATCCATTGGTAAACGCGATGCTTCCGTTTTGTACTCATTGCATCCGTTTTTCTTCCTCTCTATCCGTCTAGCATCCGTCGACTGACATTTCATCCGCTCAAAAAGTTTTGAGCTGCTCAAAACTTTCTGAGCGGAAAATGTATCCAACGCGTCCGTTCTGCATCTCCAACGTATATGGGGAACATCCGTTCTACATCCGTCATCATCCGTTACGTGTCCGCTACATCCGCTAGGCATCCGCTGCACATCCGCGCAACTCGCATACCTTCTAGCAGTAAATGGACACAGGGAGGAAGCGGTACGGACGTGGAAGGGATGAGCAGCGTTAGTATCACGGACGGAGAAAGGATGAAAGCGGATGCACCACGCAAAGAAAGCATTTTAAACAGAAAAAACGTTCGCAGAGGGGAACTATCTCGGATATTAAGGATGTCTAGAGGATGCCTAGAGGATGCAAAAGGACACAAAGGGGAAAACCTATATTGCCTACAAAAAGGGGGAGGAACTCACCTGGATCTCACTTTCAGCCCAGCAGCCCAGCTGTGCAGACCTCTGCAGCCTTCATCTGCCTCTTGCTCTTCCACAGCATCCAGTCATATCCACCGTGGATCATAACACACTCCTTTTGGTAGCCACCATCGTTCTGCAACAGTGCGAAGCCATCTACAGGCTCTTTCAACTGTTCTACGGGAAGAAAAGGAGGCAGCCAAGAAGCGTCTGGGTCCGAAGATGGATCAGGAGAAGAGCAGAGTATGGACTGTACAACAAGCTGATGGTGGAGCTCAGGAACGAAGACCCTCGTGCATTCCAGAACTTCATGAGGATGCCTCCAGCCATGTTTGACGAAGTTGTGCAGTGGCTGACACCCAGGTTGACCAAGCAGACCACCAACTTCCAGCCCAGCCTGGACCCTGGGCTCAAGGTGGCACTGACTCTGCACTACCTGGCCTCAGGGACCACCTACAGGAGCATGCAGTACGGCTGGAGGGTGCCACACAACACCATCAGCATTGTGGTCAGAGAAGCGGTGCAGACCATCATCGAAGAAGACATGGAGGAGCTCCTCCAGTGCCCCTCCACTGAAGAAGGATGGAAGAAAGTTGCAGAGCAGTGGTATCAGAGGTGGAACTTCCCACACACCGTTGGAGCCATAGATGGCAAGCACGTGGCCTGCAAAGCTCCAGCCAAGTCGGGGTCCACTTATTTCAACTACAAGGGCTTCTTCAGCATCATCCTCTTCTCCATGGTCGATGCTGACTACAAGTTCATGTACATCGAAGCTTCAGGCAATGGGTCAGCTTCAGATGCCCAGGTATACAATGCCAGTGACCTCAAGGAGGGGCTGGAATGCAACCTCATCATGGGGTTCCAGGATCCAGAACCCCTGCCCAACGACACGCAAGATGTGCCCTACTTCATCGTGGGGGATGACACTTTCTCCCTCAGAACCTATCTCATGAAACCCTACACCTCCAGATGTCTCACCCGTGAAGAGAGGATCTTAAACTACAGGCTGTCCAGGTCAAGGCAGGTGGTGGAGAACGCCTTTGGCATCCTGGCCAACAGGTTCCAGGTACTTCTCACCACCATGCAGCAGAGCCCAGATACTGTGAGGAGGATCATGGAAGCTTGCTGCATCCTGCACAATCTCATGCGCACCCGTTACCCAGTCTTGCAGAACAGGCTTATGGACTTCCAACAAGGGAATGGGGACATGGAGCCTGGGGAATGGAGGCAAGGGCAAAACCTGATAGACACTGAGGATGTGCAAGGCCCCAACACAGCCTCACGTGAAGGGAAGAAGCAGCGCAACCTCCTGAAACACTGGTGCAACTCCCCAGCTGGAGCAGTGGAGTGGCAAGACAGGATGATAGATGATTAATGGATGCTTCCTTCAGCCTGTCTCATCACACTGATGAGATTGGGCCATGTATGTTGGGTGGACCTACAATGAACAGGACATTTAATAAAGAGTTGTGTTTATGTTGACATGTGTGGATCAATGATTACATTAGTATTGATAATGTAGGGCCATAGGTGTGGCACCTGGGAGGGTGGACCATACAGTCCCACTATGCTTGCACTGGAGGTTTATCTATCCCCACAGCTATCACAACCCATCCCACAGCTATCTTAACCCATCCCACAGATATCCTAACCCATTCCACAGGTATCTCTGCCCATCCCACAGCTATCTTAACCCATCCCACAGCTATCTTAACCCATCCCACAGGTATCTCAACCCATCCCAAAGGTATCCCTGCCCATCCCACAGGTATCTTAACCCATCCCAGAGGTATCCCTGACCATCCCACTGCTATCCTTACCCATCCCACAAGCATGCAAAGTCTTAAACCATTTCTAAAAGTTTCCACCAAGACTTTATTTACAAAAATAAATGAAGCAAGTGTGTGAAGCAAAGATAATCTTTATTAATAACAAGCTATAAAAGAAAAATGACCCAGGTCAAGTGTCCAAATAAAGTCTACAGGTAGCCACCCAGTCTCTGGCACTCTTCTCTGTCACTCAGAGGTGTGCCCAGTCTCAGGGGTGAAGGATCCAGGTGCTGTGGAGGTGGCTGCTGCTGGAGTGCTGGTCTGAAGCACCACTGGGGTATCTGGCCCTGAGAGGACAACAGGTGACGGTGTGTTGAGGAAGCTCTCAGACAGCTGGCTCAGCCCCGTGATGTTGAGGTCTCCTTCCTCCATGCCGTGGGGTGTCAGCCCCAGTACCGATGACAGATGTACTGAGGCCGGGCTTGGCTGTGGGGTGGAGGAAGGAGCAGTGTAGTGGGGCTGTCTGGTCTGCAGCTATGTGAGGACTGCCGTGGGTGGCATCGGTGACGTGGGTGGCATCGGTGACATTGGTGGCATCAGTGGCATGGGTGGCATCAGTGGCATCAGTGGAACCGGTGGCAACGGTGGCGTTCAATGAGTCTGTGCCTGGACTGGGAAGGGCTGCTGCCTGTGCTGCTGGACCTCCTGGCCGTAGCCCTGGTAGGTGAGGGCCTGTGGAAAGCCTTGGAATCGGAGGGACATCACCTGGGGTGGAGAAGCAGACCTGGACTGGGTGGGAGCAGGTTCATCTGGATCTGGAGGGTTGTGAAGCAGATCGGTGATCCGGTCCTTCACCACCTGGTACTGGGGTTCCGCCATGTCCGTGAGGGTCTGGTTGACATAGGTGAGGAAGGGTTTGCGATTGGAGGATGAGGAGTCAGTGTGGACCAGCTGAGAGAGGATATCTATGCTGCTCCTGATGGTGTCTCTTATCTCCAGCAGGACAGTGTGGCTCTGCCCCTCCTGTCTGGCTCTCTGCCTTTATGTGGAGGTGGAGCTGGGGGTGGATGCGGATTGGACTGTGGTGGAAGTTCCGTCTCCTTTCTCCCACTGCGCCAGGGAGTCCTCCACGTGCTCCACCATGGTTACAACAGCTGTCCGCGGGTTCTCCGTCGTGGAATGCTCCACAGACACCTGCCTGGAGACAGGAGCTGACTCTCAGCTGGAAGAGGACTGGCTCTCAGCAGGCCGCCTGAGAGAGAGGGTTGTGAGAGGGGCTGCTCCTTGGTGGCGGACCTCACCCTCCAGGAAGCTGCACTTGGCCATGACGTAGGTCTCTTTGTCCGTCAGCTTGACCGCGGCCTGGCCAGATTTCTTGAGGTGCAGCTTCCCGTACCAGGTGTGCATGTGCTTCCACCAGCCGAGGAGCACCTCCGAAGTGTAGCCCAGGCTCTCCGCCTTCTCTCTCCAAGCAGCCTGCTTCCTTTTGGTGTCCCTGTAGAGCCTGTGTTCCTTCCGCCACAGATAGTCATTTTCTCTCAGCCACTCCAGCACCTCATCATCATGTTCCTCCTCAATGTTGTATTGCCTCCTCTCCCATTCTTGCATCTGCCTCTTCCTCCCTTTGGCAGGACCACATGGACCCTCATCAGAGGGGCTTCCAGGTTGTAGGGGCTGCTCCTTCACACCAGCAGCAGCAGCAGCAGCAGGATCATCATCATCATCAGCAGCAGCAGCAGCAGCACCAGCACCAGCACCAGCAGGACCAGGATCAGCAGCAGCAGAGTAAGCACCAGCAGCGCCAGCAGGACCAGGAGCACGAGCAGGACCAGGAGCATGAGCAGGACCAGGAGCACGAGCAGGACCAGGAGTACGAGCAGGACCAGCAGGACCAGCAAGACCAGGAGCACGAGCAGGACCAGCAGGACCAGCAGGACCAGCAGGACCAGCAGGACCAGCAAGATCAGGAGCACGAGCAGGACCAGCAGGACAAGCAAGACCAGGAGTACGAGCAGGACCAGCAGGACCAGCAGGACCAGCAGGATCAGCAGGACGAGGAGCAGCTACAGCAGAGTAAGCACCAGCAGAAGCACCACTGCCAGAACCATCATCATCAGCTCCTCCAGAAGCAGCATCAGCAGAAGCCCCAGCACCAGGAGCAGTGCCAGCAGAATAAGCACCAGCAGAAGCACCACCGCCAGAAGCAGCATCAGCCGAGTAAGCACGAGCAGAAGCACCACCACCATAAGCAGCAGCAGCAGCTCCTCCAGAAGCAGAAGCAGCAGAAGCCCCAGCCCCAGAAGAGCAAGCCCATGCTGCAGAAGCCCCAGCAGAAGCAGAGTGAGGGCCAGGGGGTGGGAGGGTGGCCCTGTCCCTCTTGCCAGGGCTGGCAGCAGATGGCTGAGACTTTCTCTTCTTCCCCATGGTTGTGGGGTTGCTGGCTGGCAGCAAGGCTGGCTGGCAGGCAGGCAGGCTGGCAGACAGGTAGGCTGGCAGGCAGGCTGGCAGGAAGGCTGGCAGGCAGGCAGGCACCAAGGCTGGCAGGCAGGCTGGCAGGCAGACTGGCAGGCTGGCAGGCAGGCAGGCAGCAAGGCTGGCAGTGAGGCTGGAAGGCAGGCTGGCAGGGAGGCTGGAAGGCAGGCTGGCAGCAAGGCTGGCAGGCAGACAGACAGCAAGGCTGGCAGGCAGGCATGCAGGTAGGGCAGGCTGGCAAGGCAGTCGATGTGTCTGGCAGCAGGTCTTTCCTCTGAATGGTGACCTGCTTGGGAGCTGCCTCCCTTTATATCCGCGGGGCTGATGCAATGCATCCTCCCCGCATGCGCAGTGAACGCTGGGCACCCGCTAGGCTTCCGCTAGGCATCTGCTAGTCTTCCGCTGTGCATCCGCTTCATCCACTAGGCTTCCGCTGTGCATCCGCTTTATCCACTCGGCGTCCGCTCTGTATCTGCTGCATCCATTCCATGTCTGCTTTGCTGCGCTCCCCCGGAAGCCTTGTGGATGTGCCATCCGCTCTCATCCGCTTCCATCCGCTAGGCTTCCGTGGAGCATCCACTTTCCATCCGCCCTGCGTCCTCCCCCCGTCTGTTCCTTTCCGTGTTATCCGCTCTGGTTATGCAAATTTTTGCCCCTTTTGAGAGCAGATAACAACGGATGGAACATTTTTCTCGTCCGCGGTGTCCTTTTTACAAACGTTTTCAATCCGTCGGCCAGTGTGACAGGGCCTTTAGTCTTTAAGTTGTCTGAAGCCACTTTGCTGGTTTTGCAAAGATTACTTTCCTAGAAAATAATCATAGAGAGAAAGAATGGGAGTTGAAGAGATTCTGTGGAATTATCAACTCATTATTTCATGTATGGAATGTATAAGAAGTAGCTTTTTTAGCCTACCCTTTCCCTAAGAAGGCTAGATTAGTTTCAAAAAAAGTATTTCTGAAATTAATTATTTGAAGATTCATTCAATATAATAGGCCCACATCCTGCAAAAAGTCTTTGCTTATTTGATTTGTTTGCTTATATTCCACTAATTCATTGGGAATTTAGGGATCACAGTGTGTATTAATAAATATCTTATAAATAAAACCAATATTCTTACATTGATTAGGTTGCAATGAAGGAGAATGCTCTGAATGTATGTAACATTTCTTTATGTAACATTAAATAAATCATGGAGTTTGAGAAACATTTTGGTTAACCTCCTTAGCTGAAGCAAGCTAATAAAATCTATTAACTGACCTCTACAAAGTTTGATATCCAATTATTAGGAAATATGAAATCAAATTATCTTGATCAAATATCTCATGATTTTCCTGCAAGCAAAGATCCACAGGGGTTAAGGGCACAGTTCTAATTGCTTTTACACCACCATTAGATTTTTAATTTAGCTGTAGAGCATTGCTATAACAATCTCAGCGTTTTTCATTCTAATGTTAATGTATTGTAATTAATTCAATCCTTTCTAAGTCATTTAGCTCTGCAGTCCACCTATTTCTTCCTATGGACTTGTAATAAAGTACCCAGGCACCAGTTTTATTCTGGGCACTTGAACATGATGCCTGTTGGAATGATGTGAAATATACTTCTCATGAAGTATCTCATGGTGGAGAGAACAGTAAGCCAATTGACTTGAGGATGCCAAGTGCTGTGGGCATCCATTCCAGACTGCCAACCACCGGGTCCTTTTTCAACAAAATTAGATTTCCTGTTTTAGAATGCTGGCAAAGTATGGCAGGGCTTCCCTCTGAATGGTTTATATAACTGAAAACATCACACAAGATATACATTATATAAAAACAGAGACCTGTCCCAAGAGGAATGCAAGTCATGTAAAACACGCTACGTAGTGGGATAACATAATAGAACCAGCTATATATTCTTCTCTGAGAACATATGGGAAGGTGAACTATATATATCATTCTCGTGTATTTTACATACCTCTTCACGTAACACCACCAAGTGCCAAGACCAGAATAGCCCCAAAAGTTAATGGACTATATAATGTGCAGTGGTCCATGAGTTTAATTCCCAGCAGAAAGTTTGAATTCCATAAAAGAACATCTGGTTGCTAATATTTGATGAGCCTGAAATAGGATAAGACCCATCACAAAATGCTTGCCTCCTGTTGGTCAATGTAACTGGTAAATGAGACAATTTTTTTACAGTGCTTTTCAAATGGATAGAACCGCAGATACTAAAATTTCACCAAACTCTTTCCTATTACGAAGGAAGCTACAGTAATAAATAAAGGCTCCTCTTTCCTTCTCTAATTCACCTGGATTATTCTCTAAAAATTTAGATCCTTTTTCTAGGTGTGATGCATTGTTTGAAAGAAAATTCTGGAATGCAGAAGTTTTTATTATCCAAACACACCTATAGGCCCAGAGGCATTTTTGGAAGTAAATATGAAATTAGATCTTTGCTTTGGAAAAAAAAATCATAAAAATTTAAATTGAGGGAACCTAAAGGCCAGGTCACATTGCCCGACGGATGCAAAATGTATGTAAAACGGACACAGCGGATGAGCAAATTTTCCATCCATTGTTATCTGCTCTCAAAAGTGCCCCAAATTTGCATACAGAGAACGAACAACAACGGACGGGGGGAGGATGTATCTTGGATATAAAATGGATGCTCAATGGAAGCCTAATGGATGAAAGTGGATGGAAGCAGATGGAAGCGGATGGCACGTCCACAAGGCTTCCGGGGGAGCAGAGCAAAGCGGATGCGTAACGGAAAGAGCGGATGCAGAGCGGATGAAGCGGATGCAGAGCGGATGCGTAGCGGATGACGCAGATGCTTAGCGGATGCCTAGTGGATGCCTAGCGGATGCCTAGCGGATCACTGCGCATGCGGGGAGGATGCATTGCGTCAGTCCCACGGATATAAAAGGAGGCAGGTCGCAAGCATGTCACCATTCAGAGGAAAGACCTGCTGCCAGACACATCTTCATCACAGACATCTTCATCACAGACATCTTCATCATGGGGAAGAAGAGGAAGCCTGTGCCATCTTCTGCCAGCCCTGGCAAGAGGGATAGATCCACCATCCCACCCACTGGTGCTGACTCTGCTGGTGCTTCTTCTGCTTCTTCTGCTGCTGGTGCTGCTGCTGCTTCTTCTGCTGCTGGTGCTGGTGCTGGTGCTGGTGCTGCTGGTGCTGCTGCTTCTCCTGCTGCTTCTCCTGCTGCTTCTCCTGCTGCTGTTGTGGTGGACCAGCCCCAAAGCCCTGAAAGCCCTGATGATGAAGGCCCTGCCAGAGGGAGGAAGAGGCAAGGCAAGGAGAAGGTGAAGGGAGAGAGGAAGAAGTACTCCATCGCAGAGGAGCATGAGGAGGAGCTGCTGGAATGGCAGAGGGAGAATGAGTATATGTGGAGGAAGGGCCACAGGCTCTATCGAGACACCAAGCAAAAGCAGGCGGCTTGGAGACAGAAGGCGGAGAGCCCGGGCTACACTTCAGATGTCTTCCTCGGGTGGTGGAAGCATATGCACACCTGGTATGGGAAGCTGCACCTGAAGAAGTCTGGCCAGGCCGCGGTCAAGCTCACCGACCGGGAGACCTATGTCATGGCAAAGTGCAGCTTCCTGGAGGGTGAGGTCCGCCACCAAGGAGCAGCCCCTCTGTCTATCCTCACTCTCAGGCAGCCCACAGACAGCCAATCCTCTTCTGGCCAGGAGACAGCGACCATGTCCGGGCAGATGTCCACAGAGCGCCCCGCGACAGAGACCCCCCCAACAGCTGCACACCCTGTGCCAGAGGACGTGAAGGATCACCTGTCTCAGATGGAGCAAGAAGGAGCAGCGACCACCAGGGACCAACCCACACCCACCTTCAGCTCCACCTCCACAGAAAGCAGGCAGAGAGGCAGACCAGAGGGACAGAGCCACACTGTCCTGCTGGAGATCAGGGACACCATCAAGAACAGCGCAGATCTCCTCTCTCAACTGGTACACTTCGAAATTCCATCCTCAAACCACAAACCCTTCCTCATCTATGTGACCCAGACCCTCATGGACATGCCCGAGCCCCAGTACCAGGTGATGAAGGAGCGGATCACGGCGCTGCTGCACCACCCTCCAGGCGCAGCTGAACCTGCTCCCACCCACTCCAGGTCTGCTCCTCCACCCCAGGCGATGTCACAGCCCTTCCAAGGCTTTCAACAGCCCCTCTCCTACCAAGGCTATGGCTACCAGGAGTTCCAGCAGCACAGGCAGACCTTCCCAGTCCAGGCACAGGTTCCTCGGACGCCACAGGTGCCACCAATGCCACCGATACCACAGATGCCACCAATGCCACAGATGCCACTGATGCCACTGATGCCACTGATGCCACTGATGCCACAGATGCCACAGATGCCACCGACACCACAGATGTTTCCTCGCACGCCACAGATGCCTCACCTTGCCCAGCTGCACACAAGACATCCCCACTACACTCCTCCTTCCTCCACCCCACAGCCAAGCCTGGCCTCAGAACATCTGTCATTGGTCCTGTGCCTGACATCCCAGGTCCTGGATGAAGGACCTCTCAACCTCACTGGGCTGAGCCAGCTTTCTGAGAGCTTCCTGGACACACCATCTCCTGTTGTCCTCTCGGGGCCAGGCACCCCAATGGTGCCTCAGACCAGCACTCCAGCCACTGCCACCTCCACAGTCCCTGTCCCCTTTACACCTGAGACCATGGACATGCCTCAGAGTGACTGAGAATATTGCCAGAGACTGGGTTGTTACCGGTTGACTTTACAATTGCTTGGGACACTTTTCTTGGTTTCTTTTGCTTTTTAAATAAAGTCCTACACTTTATTGTTATTAATAAAGGTTTTCTTTGCTTCACACACTTGGGTCATTTCTTTTACTTAATAAAGTCTTGGTGGAAACTTTTAGAAAATGGTTAAGCCTTTCCATGCTTATGGGATGGGCATGGATACCTGTGGGATGGGTAATAGCTGTGGGATGGGCAGGGATAACTGTGGAATGGGTAATAGCTGTGGGATGGGCAGGGATATCTGTGGGATCGGTCATAGCTGTGGGATGGGTAATAGCTGTGGGATAGATAAGCCACCAGTGTAAGCATAGTGAGACTGTATGGTCCACCCTCCCAGCTGCCACACCTATGGCCCTTTATTATCAATAACAATTTAATCATTGATCCACACATTTTGACATAAACAAAAGTCTTTATTAATGCCCTATTCATTGTAAGGCCACTCAACATACATGGCACAATCTCATCAGTGTGATGAGACAGTCTCAAGGAAGCATCCATTAAGCATCTACCATCCTGTCTTGCCACTCCACTGCTCCAGCTGGGGAGTTGCACCAGTGTTTCAGGAGATTGCGCTGCTTCTTCCCTTCACTTGAAGCTCTGTTGGGTCCTTGTACATCCACAGTGTCGATCAGGTTTCGCTCTTGTCTCCATTCACCAGGCTCCATGTCCCCATTGCCTTGTTGGTGGTCCACAAGCCTGTTCTGCAACACTGGGTAGCGGGTGCACATGAAATTGTGCAGGATGCAGCAAGCTTCCACTATCTTCCATCATCTGTGGATGATGCTGCATGGTGGTGAGAAGTACCTGGAACCTGTTGGCCAGGATGACAAAGGCATTCTCCACCACCCGTGTTGCCCTGGACAGCCTGTAGTTGAAGATCCTCTCTTCACAGGTGAGGTATCTTGAACTATTGGGCTTCATGAGGTAAGTTCTGAGGGAGAAGGCGTCATCACCCACGATGAAGTAGGGCACATCTTGTGTGTTGTTGGGTAGGGGGTCTGGATCTGGGAAACCCATGATGAGGTTGGTTTCCAGCCCATCCTTGAGGTCCCTGGCATTGTATATCGGCATCTGAAGCTGACCTGTTGCCTGAAGCATCAATGTACATGAACTTGTAGTCAGCATCGACCATGGCGAAGAGGATGATGCTGAAGAAGCCCTTGTAGTTGAAATAAGTGGAGCCTGACTTGACTGGAGCTTTGCAGGCCACGTGCTTCCCATCTATGGCTCCAACAATGTGGGGGAAGTTCCACCTCTGATACCACTGTTCTGCAAGTTTCCTCCAGCCTTGTTCAGTGGAGGGACACTGGAGGAGCTCCTGCAGGTATTCTTTGATGATGACCTGCACCACTTCTCTGACCACAATGCTGATGGTGTTGTGTGGCACCCGTGAGGTGTACTGCATGTTTGTGTATGTGGTGCCGGAGGCCAGGTGGCGCAGAGTTAGCGCCACCTTCAGCCCATGGTCCAGGCTGGGACGGAAGTTGGTGCTCTGCTTGGTCAACCTGGGTCTCAGCCACTCCACAATTTCATCAAACATGGCTGGTGGCATCCTCATGAAGTTCTGGAATGCACGAGTGTCTTCGTTCCTCAGCTCCACCATCAGCTTGTCATAGAGTCCAAACTCTGCTCTTCTCCTGATCCATCATCGGACCCAGACACTTCTTGGCTGCCTCCTTTTTTTCCTGTAGAAAAAGTGAAAGAGCCTGAAGAGGGCTTGGTTGTGGTGTTGAATGATGGTGGCTACCAAAAGGAGCGTGTGATGATCCATGGTGGAGAAGAATGGATGCTGTTGAAGAGCAAGAGCAAGGCTGAAGAGGTCTGCACACCAGGGCTGCTGGACTGAAAGTGAGATCCAGATGATTTCTTCCCCCTTTTTATTGGAAATGTCAATTTTCCGCTAGGTGTCCTTCCGCATCCTCCAGGATCCTCCAGACATCCTAAATATCCAAGATATGTCCCCTATACGAACGTTTTTTCCATTTTAATGCTTTATATCCGAGCTGCATCCACTTTCTTCCTTTCTACGTCCATGCTACTAACACTGTATGTCCGTTCCATGTCCATTTCGCTTCCTCCCTGTGTCCATTTTCCACTGGAGCAGATTTAAGTTGCACAGATGTGCAGCAAATGCCAAGTGGATATCGCGGACGCGTAACGGATAACGATGGACATATAACGGATGTTCCCTGAATGCGTAGAGGATGTAGAACAGATGCGTTGGATACTTCATGTGCTCAAAAGGTTTTGTGCAGCTCAAAACTTTTTGAGCGGATGAAATCTCAGTAGACGGATGCTGGATGGATAGAGAGTATGAAAAACATATGCAGTGAGGACACAACGGATGCATCACGTTTTCCAACGGATGGCAAGCTTTTTTTAACGTTTTACATCCTCTTTGCATCCGTTGGTGCAGCGTGACAGGGGCTTAAAAAACAAAACAGAAAACAAAAATTATTGAGAAATAGGGCAAAAACTTAGGTGGATGGCCTTGATGGCCACTTATGTTTCAAAATAGTGTTCTTAATTTCAGCAACTTTGAGAGGTGTGGATTTCAAATCCCAGAGTTTCCCAGCCAGTATGTTTTATAGTTTCATAGCACCCTTTCATTTGGAACATATTAACCCATTCACATAAACTTAGATGTTTACATAGTCTTTAGGGAGAGATAGTGTGAAATGTTTGTTATTTCTGCAATTTTGGGGATTTAAAATATGCTATAGCTACTCTTGTGCTCTCTCAGCTTCCATATGGGTTGCTGAAAAAACTATATTTTATTTCTTTATTATCCCACCCTTGCTTTTCCTTTCCTACCTTATGAATTTAGATAATAAACTGCTCAAAATAAGGAATCTGAGCTTTGGCTATCTTTACAACATCATGAAAACTGATGGCAAGCTAGAATAAAAATTCATTCCAAACACTGAAAGACATTGGAATCCAAGAACATTGTTGAAAATGAATAGTTGCATAGATTTGTATAGATTTGACAGAGAATATCTGAGTGCAAAAAATGCATATTAGAGGTTGTTACACTGTTTAGGTTTGTTGATTATTAATGGTAAGTAACTTACTTCAAATATGAAAGAAGGATTGAAAACCGAAGGAAAAAAATCCATACGCATCCAAACGAGGCTGCAAATTTTCAGTCTGATTGCTTTTAAAATGTGCTATTTTAAATAGTACCACCGAGAGCAGTAATTGCATTTTTATTATTATATTTGTTAAGTTTTGGTGTGGTTAATAAAGCTACCATATGAGGGTAAAAATTTAAAACAAGAAAGCAGATACTTAAAAGTCTGTAAGCAGCTGTCATTGCGTCCAGAAGGGTGTGAAATGTAGACAAACGTGCCATCTGAAAGAGATGCAAAGAAAATCACAACAGACGGAGACCATCTGTACTGTGAAGGCTGCATGTTGTAGGGAGAAAATTGTGGGGGCTTTAACATTTCTACTCTTACTCACTTTCATTGTGTGTGTGTGTGTGTGTGTGTGTGTGTGTAAGAGAGAGGAGAGAGTGTGAATATAAAGATAGGAAAGGAGGTGAGCATGATTTATATATCTAACACCATTAATTGAAATCCCAACCAAGATTTGCAAGGGATGTGAGTTCTGAAGGTAATTACCTTCCAAAAATCAGTTGAGAAATTTGGGACGTTCAGTATTTAACCTGGCTGAGAATTTAAGCCAGAGAAAACCACACTGTCTATCATGGGGAAGGCTAAAGCAGGATAAGGTTAAGCTTTGCCTCTTGTGGTTTTGCTTAGTGTTTTGTTTTTTTGTTTTTTGTTTTGGCTTCTTGGTGCCCGTAAAGCAATTTCTATAAGGGGGAAAAAATGAAATATTCAGCTTTTTAACCTGGAATAAAACTCAGGAGATAAATTTTGGACTTCAGAAGGCAGATGGAAAAAGACTTTGCTTCATTAATTATTTCAGCATACATACAAACCGATCTATTTAATCATGTGATTTTTTGATTCAAAAAATATTCATATTTTTTGTCCACCTAATGTTTTATCTGGGATATAATTACTTTTATGACATCTTGATTTTTAGTTGTTGCTTTAGAGTTTAAAAAAGGAATTTGAAAGACTGTATTTCCACTGAGAAGGTACAAATGGAATTATATGCTTCAGAAAAAGAAACTTGATGACATAATAATAATAATAATAATAATAATAATAATAATAATAATAATAATAGGAAACTTGGATATATACTTGGAAAATTCATTAACTAACTTTAGGAAAGCCACTCCAATTTTTTAATAAAAACCTTTGTCAGATGTTTGGATCAAACAGTCAATGTAACATTTCCTATTTATTTATTTATTTAAAAAAACTTAATTTCTTAGCTCCTAGACAGTGTCCATCTCCTTTTAAATTTAAATTTATTTAGATTAGAGGAGTAACTTACATGACCTAATACTATAAAAATTTGGATATCATCTCAATAAAAGATATAAAATGTCAGCCTGACCCAACACACACACACACAGAATTTGTCACACTGTCACAAAATTATAAACTTGGAAGGGTTATCAAGACTAAGCTCTGAACTCTCTCCAGCAGATGGCCTCTTTGGAGCAAAAAGCCACACTGGAAGCAACTCAGAGCTTCCTGCACATCAAGTTCTTTCTCTCTCTGTACCATAATATGTAGACTTGAGTTTTAAGCACAGCTTTATTCCAGTTCTATTTAGCTGGAGATGCCAGGGAGTTTAATTTTTGCAGGCAATGTTTGCCACTGAACTCCATCTCCATCTCCCATTGTTGCTATTGCTTTTTGTTGTGCTGTTGTGTGATTATTTGAATCAGCAATCCTTTTCTCCCTGTTCAAGTCTAGGTTTGCATTCAAGCCCTTTTGCATCCCACACTTACTCTGTTTCTTACAAAGTCATATCAAAGCTTGTTTTCTATATCATTGATGGCCATTAGAGAATCCTGACTATGTAAATACTACATTTGCAGTTATTTATGTGTCTCTCTGAGAATGCCTGCCTGTCCTACCAGATTGGATAGGGTCCAAAGGTGGTATTGAGCCGGTTCTGACCAGTTCTGGAGAACTGGTAGTGGAAATTTGGAATAGTTTGGACCACCTCTGACTGGCCCCATCCCATCTATTCTCTGCCTCCCGAGTCCCAACTGATTGGCTAGGTCTTCTTTTGTTGCTCTGCACAGGAGAACGGAGCTGGAAAGCAGGTTAGTGGGGTGGGAATGGAGATTTTGTAGTAACTTTCCCCTGCCACACACACCCAGCCTTGCCATGTCTACTAAGCCACACCCACCAAGCCATGCTCACAGAACCAGTAGTAAAAAATATTGAATCCCACTCCTGAGTGCAAGTCCCTTTCCTTAAATTCTGCCACTTCATGAGACCTCAGAAGCACTGTAGCTGCCCTCCCTTATAGTACAGTCTTCCCCAGATGATTTAGCAAACCCCCACCAGAATGAAGAATAATTGAGTTGGAAAGGGCCTTCGAGGTCTTCTAGTCCAACCCCCTGCTTAAGCAGGACATCCTCTACCATTTCAGACAAGGGGCTGTCCAGTCTCTTCTGAAAAGCCTCCAGTGATGAAGCGTCTTCAACTTCTGAAGGCAAGTCATCCCACTGGTTAATTATTCTCAATGTGAGAACATTTCTCTTTAGTTTTATGTTGCTTTTCTCCTTGGTTCGTTTCCATCCATTGTTTGTTGTCTTCCCTTCTGGTGCTTTGGAAAATAGTCTGACCCTGTCTTCTTTGTGTCAGCCCTCCAAATATTGGAATACTGCTATCATGTCATCCCTAGTTCTTATTTTCTCTAGACTAGCCATACCCAATTCCTGCATCTGTTTTTTATGCGATAGTCTCCAGACCTCTAATCAAGGGTGGGATTCTACCAGTTCGCACCTATTCTGTAGAACTGGTTGTTATCATTCTAAGCAGTTCGGAGAACCGGTTGTTAGAAGAAATTATTAGCCTAATCCTGTAAGGAAGGAAGGAAGGAAACATTCTGGTGTTGCTTACAGAAACTGCCTCTCCATTAACCCTTATTACATTCTTGGCAGGATTAGACTTCCTGGCTCTGGAACTTCTCTGGAGCATTTTTTCCTCCTTTGCTGGTACTTTGCTTGTGTAATTGTATTGTACTGTATTGTATTTGCATTGTAACTTTGACCATTCAAAATTACAATGGCACTGAAAAAAGTGACATGACCATTTTTCACATTTACAACTGTTGCAGCATCCCCACAGTCATGAGAGGCCAGACGAGGAGATGCGTGCCTCAATGTGAGTGATATTGAGTTGGCCATGCCCAGCCAATAATGTGACCACCAAGCCATGCCCACCAAATAAGCCACACCCATAGAACCATTGTTAAAAAATTTGAATCCCATCCCTGCCCCTAATCCACTTTGTTCCTCTTCTCTGCATTCTTCTCAAAGTCTCAACATCATTTTTGTAATGACCAAAAATAGATGCAGTATTCCAGGTGAGGTCATGTGACCTTGACTCTATCCCTCTGTTTATGCAATTAAGGGTTGAATTACTTTTTTGACTGCTGCCGCACACTGCTGGCTCATATTTAAGTGATTGTCCACTAGGAGCAGAGGTGGTATTCAGCAGGTTCTGACCAGTTCTGGAGAACCGGAAACGGAAATTTTGAGTAGTTTGGAGAACCGGCAAATACCACCTCTGACTGGCCCCACCCCCATCTATTCTCTGCCTCCCATTGAGTCCCAACTGATTGGCTGAGTCTTCATTTGTTGCCCAACACAGGACAACGGGGATGGAAAGCAGGTTAGTGGGGTGGGGAGGGAATGGAATTTTGCAGTAGCTTTCCCCCAAGAGTGGGGAGGGCATGGAGATTTTGCAGTATCCTTCCCCTGCCATAGCCACCAAGCCACACCGACCAAGCCATACCCACAGAACAGGTAATAATTTTTTTTGAATCCCACCACTGACTAAGAGTCCAAGGTTCCTCTTGCAGTTACTTCTTTTGACCCATTTTAACCTTCCAGAAGACCATAACAAACCTGGCTTTTACCCAGGCAGTGCAAGATAATGAGGACATCTGGAGCCTCCAGTTGTGGGGATGATTGAGGCACCAGGTTTTTGTTTTGTAATTTTATGGTTTATGATTTTATGGTTACTGGGTTTCATTGTGCCAAGCAATTCTGTGCCAAGAATTGCTTTTAATATGGGTGGCCATACAAATGTTATAAAATAAGATTATTATTATTATAAAATGATAAAAAAATGAAATGAAATAAAATAAAATAGAAATTTCCTTGTTCTCAGTTAATTATTTGTACAGTTTAATATCTAGAAGAAATGGCTATAATAGGTTATCCAGAGATGGGGAAAGAGAAGTTATCTTCATATACATATATGAATCTGAATCCTGCCTTTCTTTTTCATTCAATGGCTGTTTTCCAGTGATGGGATTCAAAAAAATGTTACTACCAGTTCTGTGGGCATGGCTTGGTGGGCTGGTGTGGCATGGCTTGGTGGGCATGGCCGGGGAAAGATACTGTAAAATCCCCATTCTTTCCTCACTCCTGGGCAAAGGTTACTGCAAAATCCCCATTCCTTCCTCACCCCACTCACCTTCTTTCCAGTTCCATTCTCCTGTGCAGGGCAATAAAAGAAGACCCAGCCAATCAGCTGGGACTTGGGAGGTAGAGAATAGATGGGGGCAGGGCCAGTCAGAAGTGTCATTTGCCAGTTGTCTGAACTACTCAAAATTTCCACTACTGGCTCTCCAGAACTGGTCAGAACCTGCTGAACACTACCTCTGATGTGGTTCTGCTATTTCAAGTGCTGTGTGAGAGGAGGCTCCCTTAACCTTAACCTTGTTTCATAGGGGAAAACCCAATCGGGGAAAAGCCATTGTGTTGGATCTTGTAGGAGGAACAGATTTCTCAGGCAGTCCTGGCAAGGAGTCCATCTGTGATGACCCAGGGTGAGATACAAAACAAACACAATCACAATCATCTTTTATTCCTTCACTTTGCTTCCAAGCTCTGAATATCTTTGAAGGAAGACAAAAAAACTCCCACACAAACAGTTACAGGAAGAAGGAAAAAAGCAACACAAGCCAGGCAAGATAAGAGCTGGAGGATGTTCACAGATAACACACACTGGAAAGGGTGCCAAACTCAGAGAGGAACTATAAACTAGATATATTACCTGTTTTGTTTCCAGCGTTTGCCAGTATGCAGGTCCAAACTCTTATTCAGTTGTCACACCTGCAGTCCATGAAGAGAATCAAGATCCTCTCCTCCCAAGGACATCACATCTCTCTCTTATCCTCTCCTCCCTGTGTGACCTAGGATGGATAGGGGATGGGCCTGGGTCCTCCTCTGATTGCTCAGCTGGCCTCTGTCCTTCCCCAGCCCCTTCCACAACTTCCAGAGCCACACTTCCATTCCCTGTCATCTCTTTCTCCTATAATTGAATCTGGAAGTCTATGGGAAGCCAGTACAGTTTATGAGGTGGTGGTATTATTATGATTTGCCCATACCATCACTACCTCCACTGCTGCATCCCTGACCAATTGCAGTTTCCAAGTAGTTTTAGGGAAAGAGAGCCTTGCAATGATCCAGGCAGGAAGTGACCAAATTTTTAGTGAGCCCTGTGATCCAAGACTGAGTGCAATTGGTGTAGAGCAGGGATGTCAAAATCACGTCATCACGGTGGTGTCACATGATGTATCACAACTTTTTCCCCTTTTGCTAAACCAGGCATGGGCATGGCCAACATGTAACGCATCCGGCCTGCAAGCAGCAAGTTTACAGCCCTGGTGTAGAGTGTAAGGAAGGTGACTGACAGAAATATTCAACAAGGAAAATGGGCTGATTGTTTATTTTTAAGCCCTGAGAAACAAGTTAATATTCAAGAGCAGCTTAGGCTAATGCCTTTCTGATTCCTTGGAATATAAGAAGTGGTGAAGGTACAGCACAACCAGAGTTATAAGGCTGTGTTATTATAACCAATATTGTGATGACCTGGAGTGTAACATAAACAAAATCCAAAACATAAATAAATGTCCTTAAATGCCTCCAGCTTGGTGCCACTGTTCAATAATTCTCAGTTGGAGATTAAATTTATTCAAAAATAGTCTTCAAAAAAGGACTTCCGTTTTGTAAGGCTCAGCGGTGGCAGGAATCTGCAATCATGCATGGTTTCTGCTGTGCTCGCTGCTGGAGTGCCCTGAGCCAACTGGCTTCGGGGCTATAGCTACCCCGTAGAGGTAGCTGAAGGCAGGGGAGACCTAGCAGGTGTCAGGGGGAGTCGCACCCACTGACTCAGTTGGCTTAACTCCCTTTTCTGAAAGCAGTAGAGCGGTGGTCAGAAATGGCCACCACAAAGAAGCTTTCATCCAGAAAAGAATGTGCAGGAGGAAGCTGAGAAGTGAAAGTTTTGGCTGATCGGGATGAGAAGCAACATCCAAGATATCCTGGAATTTAAATTTTGGAAAAAGATTCATTGTTCCCTAAGAAGATCTGGAAGTAGCGAATGAAAGTGAAAAGGGAAAGTTTGTTTTTTCTCACTCTCCTTCCTTAAGGTGACAGCAGATGAAAGAGAAATTTCTTGGAAAAACCCGCTTTGGCATCAGCAGGTAATGAAACTGGAAAATTAAAGCCAAGGGGACAATAAAGATTTCTGAACACTGGAAAAAAACTTTTTTTATGCTGTAAGTGGGAAGGGAGAGGATAAGAATTAAGATTAAGATTTGGCTGGAGGAGATTGCTTGGAATTTAAAAGACTAGAACAAAATCATAACAAGACTTTTAAAAGATACATTTTAATTGGAACTTTGAAACTGAATTGCAACCCCAGGAAGAGAAAGTGAAAAAAAGAAGAAAGTGTTAAATGAAATAGACTGTGTGTATTTGGATTGCTTGGTGACTTTGGGACTTTTGGAAATTCTTATTTCAATGATTAAAATCATTCGGGTTGTTTAAATTTTTTTTTACAATGGCATTACTTGTGAATGAACTGAAAATGGAATTTATAAAATATAAAGAAGAGGAACAAGAAAGGAAGGGCTCTTTTGGCTCCGTTTTTCATTTTTTAGAAATGGCGATTTCTACCTATGAGTAACTTCAAGAACAAGAAGATTGGGACGAAGAAGAAGCCATCTTTAATGAACAAGCAACTTTATCTGGGGAAGAAAGGGGAAAGGGGAGAAAGAGAATGGAGAATTTAAGACTTAAAAAAACAACCAAAAAAGGGAAAAACAAGGTGAAAAGTAGACACAACATCAGAAAACAACAGAAAAGAGGAATACATAAGAGGATGGAGATTAAGAGACAAGGGGGTAAAAAGGGTAGAGTGGAGAAGCAAGGGAGGAAGGAAGGGAAGAGAAGCTATAAAGGTTTGAAACAAGATGTAAAGAAACAGGATTTATTTAGAGATAATGGGTAAAATTATAACTGAAAAAGAGATTCTGCAAAGGTACATAAGACTGTATTGTTGTATTTGTATTTGAAATAATGTTAGAAAATTGGAACAACATGATTATAAAATGGGATAAAATATTTAATGTAATTTAGTGAATTTTTTTTAATAAAATAAATGAAATGAAATATGAGAGAATTGAACTAAAAAGGAATGGGAACATTGTCATTACATAATATTTTAAAATATAAGTGAAATGGGGGGGAAGTAACTAAGCAAAATCTATAAGTGTTCCCATAGAAGCATGATACCTATTTGGAAAGGAATGTGTAAAATGTTTAAGACTTAAATGAATATCAATTTTAACAATATAATTTCAATTGCTATGGATTGTTGTTTTAATTATATTATATATTTAAATTTTTTTCCCCTATTTTAAAATATTGAGTGTAGCTTTAGAATGTATTCCGCAGAATCCGAATGAAAATTATGTATTATTTTAAGTGTTAAACTTAGGGGAAAGATATAAAGGTGTCATACTCCAATCAGTGATTACAGAAGAAATTTTGTGTTAATGAGAAAAGATAATAGATAGCTGAAACAGGACAGACAAAGGATATAAGTATAATGATTTAAACTGAGATGAAATAAATAAAATAGAATTAAGAGAATGAAAAGAGGGGAGAAGCTATACAGAAAATGTAAAATGGTAAATAAGATATGGAATGCTATATAAAAGTAAGCATGAACTTGAATGTAGGTCTGTACAAAAAGATGTAACCTGGGATCAAGCTGCTTTCCAAAAAGATGTTTTATGCTTTTATGTTTTGTGTTTTATTTGTATATGTTTGTTTTTTAAAAATTAATAAAATTCTTTCAAAAAAAATAGTCTTCAAAAGAAAGCAATACAGTCCAAACTTAATGAGCAGATAGAGGTGAAATAAAAATCCAAAACAAACTACAACGAAGGAATTTCCACAACAGACCAGGATAAGTAATTACTAACTTCAAGGAGATAACAAGGCACAGTCTGTTGGAAGGACACCAACCAAGATAACTTCAGCCCAAAATAAAACATGCTTTGCTTCTAGCAATATAAAAGTCTCTCATATACTATTCTCCTCAGCTGCAACCAATGAGGGGGATCATGGCCGCTTCCTTTCTCATAATCCAAGTTGTTTCCTTCTCCATTCCTCCCTGCGTGTCCTAGGATGAAGGGGGGATGGACCTGGTTCTTCCTCTACTGCCTAGCAGGCCTCTGCCCTTCCCCAAACTCCTCCACAACCTCTGGAGCCACACCTCCACTCCCTGTCAGCTGTTCCTCCTCTCCCTCAGAGTCCGATTCTAACAAGGGCATGACAAATATTAATAAAAGTAGTTCTAACCTTCCTTGGAAGTTTTCCTGGTCTGGTCTGCTTAGAGGGGCTGACAATTGGTACACAAGATGGAGTTGTGCAAATGACCTTTTGGCCATGGTTGCCACCTGCTCTTTAAAGCAGAAACCAAATTCTGCAACAGTTCTGGGTGAATGCACCTTGGTGCAGATTTTGTACTTTCATTGCATTTAAGTCACATTGGGTTCAGTTTCTGCCTGCCAGACACACTTTTTTTTCACTGGTCATTCCCAGCTTTTGGAGTGTGACTCTCAGTCTACTCTTCCAGTTTAAGCAAAGAGAAGGAGGAAGAGGGGAGGGGGAGGAGGAGAAGGGGGTTCACCTCACCTCTGGGGGTTAGATATTCCACAGGGTGGAGGCATCAGCTTGTCCCTTTTTTCCTTCTTTCTCCCCCTGCCATTTGATGATTATCTGGATTTTGGAAGCCCAGATGTGGTGACTCTATTTATATTGCAAGCTACCACAAATAATTAATAGTTAGCAATAATAATATTAAAGCAGCAAGGTTTAGGCTAACCACAGGATGGCAACCTTGTCCTTATGTTCTTCTACCTGATTCAACAATCTTGCTGTTAAATCATATCTTGACAAGAATAGATTTCCCCAGTGTGCCTTATCAAAAGGAGGAAGAAGAGGAGGAGGAATCAGTTTGGCAGCACTGCTGGGTGGAGGTCACTGAATAATCTTAAATTTCAGCAGACTTTATTAAAAGTTAGTGTGACATCTGCATTTTTTTTTATTAAAAAAAGAGGGAAAATAAATTAATGGCATAGATCCTAGATGGATCACATGTTTTGTCTAGCTCATTTTCATTGTCACACTGACCGACTGCTCCTGAGAATTTACAGGACAACTTGTCCCCCAAAATGAAACAAAGGCTAATTGGGATTTAAATGGATTTAAAAGATGGTTAAGTAGGAAAGATAGAAACTAAAATGAGGCCAACAATTTAGTGGCATGCAAATACAGAAGCCACGTACAGGCAATGTAGTTAGCTAGGCTGACTAACAGGAAGGAAAATAATAGGTTAGTAAGATTCCATTAGGTAAATCGGTTTATGGCATAAGCTTTAAATAAGAAATAAAGGATCACTGAACCTTTTTAGGAGAACACAGGCATCTGTTGCCCATTGGATGTTTTAAACCATAATTTTCAAAAGTCCTCTGAATGAATGAGTCTCTCAGTTGTCCATTGTTTTGCCAACCTTAAACTGGTTTGCTCCATTCTCATTCTTCATTTGAGAGCATTTTTATAAATAAAAGCCTTCTCATGAAAATTTATAGACATATTTATGCATTTCTCTTTCAATGGACGCCTTCTTGTATGTAACTTTGCTGATTCTACATCTTTGTGCCAGTAATTTCCCTAAACACCACAAATTAGTCCACAATTTTGTATGAATTTTTGCATTTCAA
The DNA here is from genome assembly GCA_015471245.1 of Laticauda colubrina. Classification (NCBI taxonomy): domain Eukaryota; kingdom Metazoa; phylum Chordata; class Lepidosauria; order Squamata; family Elapidae; genus Laticauda; species Laticauda colubrina. The sequence continues at coordinate 2,122,274 of BLBF01000037.1, forward strand.
TGTGCATTCAGGGCAAACTTCAGAAGACTTACACGTTTCTGCATGAGGAAAAGTGAATTTGCTAGAGGCAAATGCATTGTTTCCATCTCTTTGTTATTGTATATTGTATAGGCATTCCTTGACTTATGACTGCTTTTGGAATTGCAGCTTCTATTGCTAAGTGAAGGAATTTTTAAGTGAGTCACATCTCTCTTTTATAATCTTTTGTTTTTTGGCCATCCTTGTTGGTCAAAGCACCATGGTTATTAAGTGAAGCATGCAGTCATTAAGCAAATCTGGTTTTTCCCACTGACTTTGCCCTCAGGGAAGGTCATGAATGGTAATCATTGATCCCGTGATATTGCAACCGTCATAAATCTATACCAGGGCTCAAATTTTGGTCACATAATTGTAGGGATGCTATGGTGGTTATAAACCAACTTTGAATAATTTCTAAATGAAAAGTAGCAAGTCAGGAACTACCTGTATGCTCAACATTCAGGGATGACAGGGGTTGCCTTTTGAAATATATGGACCTGGTTATAGAATAGAATAACAGAGTTGGAAGGGACCTTGGAGGTCTTCTTGTCCAACCCCCTGCTTAGGCAGGAAACTCTATACCATTCCAGACAAATGATTATCCAATCTCTTCTTAAACACTTCCAGTGTTGGGAGTATTTACAACTTCTGAAGGAAAGTTATTCCACTTATTAATTGTTCGAACTGACAGGAAATATCTCCTTAGTTCTAGGTTGCTTCTCTCCTTGATTATTTTCTACCCATTGCTTCTTGTCCTGCCCTCAGGTACTTTGGAGAAAAGCTTGACTGCCTCTTCCTTGTGGCAGCCCCTGAGATGTTGGAATACTGCTATCATGTCTCCCCTAGTCCTTCTTTTCACTAAACTAAACATACCCAGTTCCATCAATCGTTCTTTATAGGTTTTAGCTTTCAATTCCCAAATCATCTTTGTTACAGCTGGTGTAATAGATGCTGGTTCTTAATAAACTCTGGGGGGAGAGAAAGCCCTACCCAAATGAAAAGGTGATATCAGCTCTCCCCCATGGGCAACACTGAATGTCATACAAAGCAGGAAGTGGATTAGTAATGATCGGACAGACTGCCAGAGGAGTGAAGCTATTCCTTGCTATCAAAAGCAAGTATAAACCTTTATTTCTACGACATCACTTTAAGCCCATGTCACACTGAACCAACGGATGCAAAGAGGATGTAAAATGGACAAAAAAGCTTGCCATCCATTGGAAAACGCGATGCATCTGTTGTGTACTCACTGCGTACGTGTTTCATACGCTCTATCCGTTCGCTCTATCCGTAAAACATCCGTTTCACATGCTCTATCCATAAACATCCGTCTACTGCTATTTCATCCACTCAAAAAGTTTTGAGCTGCACAAAACTTTTTGAGCGGATGAACTTTCCACCGTGTATGATCTACATCCATGACACATACGGGCAACAAACGTTCTACGTCCGTTGTCATCCGTTAAACATCCGATGTATCCTCTCAGCATCCTCTGGACATCTGTGCAACTCACATCCGCTCAAGCGGAAAGTGGAAAGAGGGAGGAAGCGAAAGGTACGAGGAACGTCCACACAGCGTTAGTAGCACGGACATAGAAAGGTTGCAAGCAGATGCATCTCATATATAAAGCATTAAAATGGACAAAACGTTCGTATATGGGACGTATCTCGGATATTTAGGATGTCTGGAGGATGTCTAGAGTATGTGGAAGGACACCTAGCAGAAAACCGATATTTCCAATAAAAAAGGGGAGGAAATCACTTGGATCTCACTATCAGTCCAGCAGCTGTGATGTGCAGACCTCTTCAGCCTTGCTCTTGCTCTTCCACATCATCCATTGATCTCCACCATGGATCATTACACACTCCTTATGATAGCTGCATCATTCAACACCAGAACCAAGCCCTCTTCAGACTATTTCACCTTTTCTACGCAAAGAGAAGGAGACGTCCAAGAACTGTCTGGGTCCAATGATGGATCGGGAGAAGAGCGGAGTTTGGACTGTATGACAAGCTGATGGTGGAGCTGAGGAATGAAGACCCTCATGCATTCCAGCACTTCATGAGGATGCCACCAGCCATGTTTGACAAAGTTGTGGAGCGGCTGACACCCAGGTTGACCAAGGCAAACACGAACTTCCATCCCAGCCTGGACCCTGGACTGAAGGTGGCACTCACTCTCCGCCACCTGGCCTCTGGGACCACGTACAGAAACATGCAGTATGCCTGGAGGGTGCCACACAACACCATCAGCATTGTGGTCAGAGAAGTGGTGCAGGCCATCATCGAAGAATACCTGGAGGAGCTCTTCCAGTGCCCCACCACTGAACAAGGCTGGAGGAAAGTTTCAGAGCAGTGATATCAGAGATGGAACTTTCCTCACACCGTTGGAGCCATAGATGGGAAGCACGTGGCCTGCAAAGCTCCACCCAACTCAGGGTCCAATTATTTCAACTACAAGGGCTTCTTCAGCATCATCCTCTTTGCCATGGTTGATGCTGACTACAAGTTCATGTACATCAATGCTTCAGGCAACGGATCAGCTTCAGATGCCCAGATATACAATGCCAGGGACCTCAAGGATGGGCTGGAAACCAATCTCATCATGGGTTTCCCAGATCCAGACCCCCTACCCAACAACACACAAGATGTGCCCTACTTCATCGTGGGGGATGACGCCTTCTCCCTCAGAACTTACCTCATGAAGCCCAATAGTTCAAGATACCTCACCTGTGAAGAGAGGATCTTCAACTACAGGCTGTCCAGGGCAAGACGGGTGGTGGAGAACGCCTTTGGCATCCTGGCCAATAGGTTCCAGGTACTTCTCACCACCATGCAGCATCACCCACAGACCATGAGGAGCATCGTGGAAGCTTGCTGCATCCTGCACAATCTCATGCGCACCCGCTACCCAGTGTTGCAGAACAGGCTTGTGGACCACCAACAAGGGAATGGGGACATGAAGCCTGGTGAATGGAGGCAAGGGAAAAACCTGATCAACACTGTGGATGTGCAAGGCCCCAACAGAGCTTCACGTGAAGGGAAGAAGCAGCGCAACTTCCTGAAACACTGGTGCAACTCCCCAGCTGGAGCAATGGAGTGGCAAGACAGGATGGTAGATGCTTAATGGATGCTTCCTTCAGCCTGTCTCATCACACTGATGAGATTGTGCCATGTATGTTGAATGGCCTTACAATGAATAGGGCATTAATAAAGAGTTTTGTTTATGTTGAAATGTGTTGATCAATGATTAAATTGTTATTGATAATAAAAGGCCATATGTGTGGCAGCTGAGAGGGTGGACCATACAGTTCCACTATGCTTGCACTGGAGGTTTATCTATCCCACAACTATCCTTATTCCACAGCTATCCTTACCCATCCCACAGCTATCCATCCCACAGCTATCCATCCCACAGCTATCCTTACCCATCCCACAGCTATCCTTACCCATCCCACAGCTATCATTACCCATCCCACAGCTATCCAACCCACAGCTATCCTTACCCATCCCACAAGCATACAAAGGCTTAACTTTCCCCAACACTTTATTAAGTAAAAAAAATGAACCAAGTGTGTGAAGCAAAGATAACCTTTATTAATAACAAATTGTATGACTTTATTAAAAAGCAAAATGACCCAAGTAAAGTGTCTTTAAGCAAAGATAAGGTGAACAGATAACAACTCAGTCTCTGGCACTCTTTTCAGTCACTCTGAGACGTGCCCATGGTCTCAGATGTAAAGGGGTCAGGGACTGTGGAGGTGGCTGTTGCTGGAGTGCTGGTCTGAGGCGCCATGGGGCATCTGGCCCCAAGTGTACAATAGGAGATGGTGTGTGCAGGAAGCTCTCAGAGAGCTGACTCAGTCCTGTGAGGTTGAGAGGCACTTCCTCAAGGACCTGGGATGTGAGGCCCAACACTGATGACAGATGTTCTGAGCAAGGGCTTGGCTGTGGGGTGGAGGAAGGAGGAGTGTAGTGGGGCTGTCTGGTCTGCAGCTGGGTCAGCTGAGGCGTCTGTGGCATCTGTGGCATCCGAGGAACCTGGGTCTGGACTGGGAAGGGCTGCCTCTGCTGTGGGAAGTCCTGGTAGTGGTAGGCTTGGTAGGCAAGGGGCTGCTGAAATCCGTGGAAGTGCTGTGACATCGCCTGGGGTGGAGGAGCAGACCTGGAGTGGGTAGCAGCAGGTTCAGCTGGGCGTGGAGGGTGGTGCAGAAGAGCTTTGATCCTCTCCTTCATCGCCTGGTACTGGGCCTCGGGCATGTCCATGATGGTCTGGCTCATGTACGTGATGAAGGGCTTGCGGTTGGAGGATGATATGTCAAAGTGGACCAGCTGGGAGAGGAGATCTGTGCTGGCTTTGATTGTGTCCCTGATCTCGAAGAGGACAGTGTGGCTCTGTCCCTCCAGTCTGCCTCTCTGACTGCTTTCTGTGGAATTGGAGCTGGGGTTGGGTGTGGGTTGGTCTCTGGTAGCCTCCACGTCCTCTGGCATGGGGAGTGCAGCTGTGGGGGGGGGGTCTCTTTCATGGGGCCCTCCAAAGACACATGCCTGGACACGGTAGCTGTGTCCTGGCTGGAAGAGGAGTGGCTCTCTGTGGGCTGTCTGAGGGAGAGGGTTGACAGAGGGGCTGCTCCTTGGTGGTGGATCTCACCCTCCAGGAAGCTGCACCTGGCCATGACATAGGTCTCCCCATCAGTGAGCTTGACAGCGGCCTGCCCGGATCTCTTCAGGTGCAGCTTACCATACCAGGTGTGCATGTGCTTCCACCACCCCAGGAGGACATCTGAAGTGTAGCCCAGGCTCTCCGCCTTCTCTCTCCATGCTGCCTGCTTCCGCTTGGTGTCACGATAGAGGCTGTGGCCCTTCATCCACAGGTACTCGTTCTCCCTCAGCCATTCCAGCACCTCCTCCTCATGGTCTTCGGAAATGGAGTACTGTTTCCTCTCCCCCTTCTCCTTGCCTTGCCTGTTCCTCCCTCTGGCAGGGGCTTCAGGGCCTTCAGCAGCAGGGCTTTGAGGGCCTTGGGGCTGGTCCACCACAGCAGCAGCAGCAAGAGAAGCACCACCAGCAGCAGCAACAGGAGAAGCACCAGCAGCACCAGCAGCACCAGCAAAACCAGCAGCAGCACCAGCAGAAGAAGCACCAGCAGCAGCAACACCAGGAGCACCAGGAGCATCAGCAGCAGCAGCAGCAGCACCAGCAGCTTCAGAGTCAGCTACAGGGGTGGGATGGTGGTTCTGTCCTTCTTGCCAGGGCTGGCAGGAGTAGGCACAGGCTTCCTCTTCTTTCCCATGGAGTTCTCTCAAGATGTCTCTGGCAGCAGGTCTTTCCTCTGAATGGTGACCTGCTTGTGAGCTGCATCCTTTTATATCCACGGAGCTTACGCAATTCATCCTCCCCTCATGTGCAGTGAACGCTTTGCATCCGCTCGGCATCTGCTATGCATCCTATAGGCGTCCGTGATGCATCTGCGTCATCCGCTACGCATCTGCTATGCATCCGTTCCTTCCGCTATGCATCTGCTTCACTGTTCTCCCCCGGAAGCCCTGCGGATGTGTCATCCACTTTCATCCATTTTCATCCGCTAGGCTTCCTACGAACATCCACTTTACATCGCTGCTACATCCTCCCCACGTCCGTTCCTTTCTGTTATTGTCCGCTCTGTTTATGAAAATTTGGGGCACTTTTGCAAGCGGATATCAACGGATGGAAAATTTGCTCATCCGCTGTGTCCTTTTTACATACATTTTGCATCCGTCGGCCAGTGTGACCTAGCCTTTAGGACAAAGAGCTATTATGAGTTTATCCAGGATGTCATTTCATTTGGCATCATTTCTTTCAGACACACATTTATTTCTTTTACATAATATAAATCTTTTTCACTGCTATTGTCCTCTTGAGGTATCACAGTTTTGCTGTGTGAGGCATCTTTTAAAACAAGTGGATGCCAAAATTTCCAGGAGAACAGTAATGGAAGCAGGATTTAGCATGAAAGCCTTAAGGAGGACTTTTCAGTATCAAGTTCCAAACTGATGTTTTCTCACTTCTCCTGTATGTCCCAGAGAAGAAATAAACCAGAATGTACTGCAGTTGCATTTGGAACAGGGATGGGATTCTACCGGTTCTGTCTGGCTCTGTAGAACCAATAGCTCTGAAGAGCAGCAGGCATAGAACCGGTTCTATGTCTGCTGCTGTTTTGGCCCACCCGCCCACCTGGGCTCTTACCTGACCTTTATTTCCTGCTTTTTCAACCTCAGCTGCTTTGCGCGGCACAACGGTGGTTGAAAACAGATTGAACAGATTGAACAGAATCAGAGTTGGAAGGGATCTTGTAGGTCATCTCGTCCAACCCCCTGCCCAAGCGGGAGACCCGACACCATTTCTGACAAATGGCAGTCCAATCTCTTCTTGAAAGTCTCAAGTGATGGCGCTCCCACAACTTCCAAAGGAAAGCTGTTGCATTGGTTGATTGTTCTCACTTATTTCCAGGTTAAATCTCTCTGTAGAATCATGGGAGAAAGAGACTTGAGACCAGCGTAACTTCAGCTCTTTATTGAAAGGTATAAATCTGTGTTGGATCTGCAAGCCGCAGCAGCCCTTCTTATAGAGCTTGCCAGCGGCTCGCATCCAATGACAGTCCTCTGAATCTCCCATGATCGGCACAGCCAATCGCGGTTGATTCTTTACTGACCAATCACTGTCGTTTTTCCGTCCAATCACAGTGCAGTCCGTCTTGACTAATCAGGTGAGGGTATTCCAAGAATGCTAATATGGAACACCCTTCCTCTCTTGGTTTGGTCCATCCTACGTGATGTAGTCGTGTAGGTAGGTGGGGCTTTTAACCTGCCTACTTGACCTGCACAGTTCACTTGTTGCGTGGTCTTCAGCTGGTTCGGATGGAATCTTTGTTGCTCCTGCTCTTCTGCATGGAACTGCCTGGAAAGGTGAATCAGGCCTTTCGCTGCAACTCCCACCCGGTCTACTATTCTCGGTTGAGTTGTCAGCTTCTCTGTTCCTGGCTGATCTTTCCGGGCTGGTTGAACTGGCTTGGCTGTTTCTTCCAGGCGAGGTCCCATGTGGGCCGTCTTCTGCTGGTTCCCTTCTGCTGTCCTCGTTTGCTGGTAAGTGTTGTTGGTTTCTTTTTCTATTTATTGGTGTTGATGGTGTTTGCTCAGTTTGTGTTGGCTGGGTGTGTTCGGTTTGCCGCTGTGCTGTGGGAGGATTTTCTCCTTCCTTTTGGTAATTGTTTGGGGTTTTTCTCCCCCCCCCAGTTTTTTTATTTATGTCTTTTTGTGGTGTTTGTGTGTTTTCGGCATTGTTTTCGGTTGTTTGTGATCTTAGCTGGTCGATATGTCATTTACAATTCCATACTCTGTTTCCATCCGGTATGACTGGGGACCTGTCATCTGGGTTGTTATGGCAGGTACCCAGAGTGGGTCCCCTGAAAAGTGTTTGGCATGAACAGTGTCTCCCAGATTAAATGTGCAGTACCGACTAGACAAGTCTGGTGGTTTTTCGGAATTATATGTCAGGTGCAGTCTCTCTAGGTGGGATTGGAGTTTTCTTCTCATCAGGAGCTCTGCTGGGCTTTTATTGGTTTTTGAGCTGAGTGTTATGTGTTGTATTGTTATTTTTTATTTTTTATATTTATTTATTTATAGTTTATTTATTTTCTCGTGCATGCTCCCTGCGTCCATTTTTTCTAGGGCGTCTTTCATTTATCTGACCATTCATTCTGCCCACCCGTTCACCTCTGGATGAGCGGGCGCTGTCAGTTTATGCCGTATGCCCCATTCAGCGAGAAATTGTTTGAATTGTGACCCGTCTGGTAGGCTATGGGTGGCAAAAAGTTTGGTTAGTTTTTTTTTATAACTGCTTCTGTTGTGGTAGATTGCATCATGCTTACCTCCAACCAGTTGGAATAAGCATCAACTGTGATTAAAAAGGTGTGTCCTTTTGTGGGTCCTGCAAAGTCTATGTGGACCCTTGACCATGGGCCCCTGGGTGTTTCCCACTTGAGGGTTGATGTGGAGGGAGGGTTTGGCCTGGATCTTTGACATTTGTCACATGTTGCCACCCATGTTTTGATGGTTTTGTCTAACACTGGCCACCAAACGTAGCTTCTGACTAGGGATTTCATCTTCATGATGCCCGGGTGTCCCTAGTGCAACATGCGTAATATTCTTGTTTGTAATGTGTCTGGAACCACTACTCTGTCGCCCCATAAAATACATCCCTTTTGGGAAAATAGTTCAGTCTGTCAGTTCCGGAAGGGTTTCAACTGGTCACTGCTCTCTGTTTCCAGCCACCCTTTTTCCACCCAGCTCAAAACCTGCGCCAGTTTCCCGTCTTTGATTGTCTCTCTAGCAATGTCTGACACAGTCGTTGGCAGGTTAGGCAGTGTCTCTATTTGCAGGGTGGATGTGGTGGATGCTGGGTCGTCCTCTGGATCTGGCAGAGGGCAACGGCTTAATGCATCAGCGTGCAAGATGCTTTTCCCAGAGCAATGAATTAGCTGGTAGTTGTAGGCGGCAAGGAACTCGGACCACCTTGTCATCCGGGGTGACAGGATGTTAGGGGTGGCCTTGTTCCCTGCCAGGATCCCCAGGAGTGGTTTGTGATTGGGGATAAGGGTGAAGTTCCTACCGTACAGGTTTTCGTGAAACCACTTCATGCCGATGACCACTGCTAGTGCCTCCTTGTCGAGCTGGCTATAGTTCATTTCTGCCTTTGATAATGTCTTAGAGAAGTATGCAATCGGTGCTTCTCTCCTGTCTGGCAGAGTATAGTTCAGTATAGCTCCAATGCCGAATGGAGAAGCGTTGCAGGTTACCATTAGTGGTAGGGTTTCGCTGTACTGGATGGGGACTGATTCCGATGTGAGGAGATCTTTTATATTCTGGAAGGTGGCTTCTTCCCGCTTGCCCCAAAACCAGGTGGATGTTTTTTCAAGTAACCTATGCAGAGGTTCCGCTATCATCACCTTTTGTGGCAAAAAAAAATTGTAAAAGTTAATTAGTCCTAGGAAAGCCTGTAACTCTGCTTTATTTTGGGGTCTTGGGGCTTCCTTTATTGCTTTAATCTTTTTCTCTGTGGGGTGAATTCTGTCTTTATCCACTAGGTATCCCAGGAACTCTACTTTTTCAGTGCATAGCTGGCACTTTTCTTTTTTTACTTTTCGTCCTGCGTTTTTAAACTTCTGCAGGACTTCCTTGAGGTGGCTCCCCAATAGTCTTTTGTTTTGGCTGCTACCAAGACATCATCAAAATATGGCACTACTCCTTTTATGCCTTGAAGTAATCGTTCCATTAAGCTCTGGAACACCCCTGGTGCCACGCTGACTCCGAATTGGAGTCTTTTGCACTGGAAAGCCCCCCTGTGGGTCACAATGGTTTGCGCTTCCGCAGTCTCAGCGTCAACTGGCAGCTGCTGGTATGCCTGCACCAGGTCGAGCTTCGCGAAGACTTTTCCTCCCCCGAGTGAGTGTAGGAGGTGCTGTACCAACGGAACTGGGTACGCACTCTGTTGCAGTGCATTATTTAGGGTTGTCTTGTAGTTACCACAAATTCTCACTGATCCTGTCTGGTTTTATTGGGGTGACTATTGGGGTCTCCCAGCATGCGTGATCTATTGGCTCCAGGACCCCTTGCACGATGAGCTTGTCTAGTTGCTCATCTATTTTAGGCTTGAGTGCGAAGGGAACTCTTCTCGGTTTAAGATGGATTGGGGCAATATTGGGGTTCACATTAAATGATATTGGGGACCCCCGGTACTTGCCTAATTGTCCATCGAAAACTTCTTGGAAATCCTTCGTAAGTTCCTCCTCCCAGTCTGTTTCCTCGACGTGGTTGATGCCCGTCACCTCGATCCCTAATGGCACGAACCATTCCAGTCCCAGCAGGCTTGGGCGGTCTCTGTCCACGATTGTTAGTGGAAGTACTTTTCCATGCTTTTTGAACGTAATATGGAAATATCAAATTCCTATCACGGGGATCTGGTTCCCCTGGTAGTCTTTGATGGTTAATTTTTGACTCTCCAGATCTCATTTTTGTAAGCTGGGCACTAACCACTTAATCATGTCCCATGATACCATGGAGAGGTAGGATCCAGAATCCACTTCCACTTTGCATGGCCTGCCTTCGATGCTGACCTGCACGTGCACTTTTCTTGCATCGTAGTTGTCTGAGTGCCCGATGGTGACTGTTTGGTGTGTCTCTTCTCTCCGTCGGGCTTCGCTGAGCCGTTTGCTTCGACTCTTGTAGCTCCAAAGGTTCTCTGTATGTTTGTCCCGGTTCCTGGGGAGCATGTTGTTGCATCGCCTCGGGCTGTAGTTTCGTTTGTTATGGCAGACCTTGGCGATGTGCCCCCGTTTCTCACAGTACTGGCAAATGGCATCTAAGAACCGGCACTCTGAGCGGGGGTGGTCACCGCCGCATCTGGCGCACTGAAAACCCAACTTACAACCTCTCCATTGGTCTCACTCTGCTTGAAATTTGTGGATCTCCTCCTCATCTTCGGTTTTGGGGGAAGGACTCAACGTTCTTGTGGTGTGCTGTGGTGGCTTTATTACTAACCTCGGTTCTTTTCTCTGGTGATGAGTTGGTCTCCAAAGTTATTTGCCAGTCCCTTGCATTCATTTGTCGCATCTTGGCCACTGATTTCTTTGTGGCCTCAGCTGCGGTGGCCTCGGTAACCGTAATGTCCACCCGAGCCATGAGTCTGCTCTGGAGTGTGGGATCTCTGAGACCAAGGACCACATAGTCTCTCAGAGCCTTGTCCATGTTGGAGAAGCCGCACGCACCTCCGATGTTTCTTAGGGCTGCCACAAAGTCCCCGATGCTCTCTCTGTCCTTCTGATCCAAACGGTAGAACTCATGTCTCCGGATCAGGCTGGGAACGGCTGGGACATAGTGGTTTTGGAGTAGCCAGTCTTGGTCTGGCCATGCAATCTCTTTTACATCTTCTGGCTTGGCCAACGCTTTGGCCATCTTGAATACTGCAGACCCGCAGCAGGTCAGGAACACAGCTCTCTTCCTATGGTCATTTGCATCTTTCAAGTTGTTGCTCTCGAGGAACATGAGGAATCGATCGATGTATGATTCCCAGTCCTTGGTTGCCTGGTTGAATGGTGTGGGTGGCGAGTTGTTGCTGGCCATCTCGTCAGTTGTTCAGCTCAGTTGCCATGTGCCCGACTGGTCTCTCTGTCTCAGAATCCCATCCTCGTCGCCAGTGTAGAAGCGCGGGAGAAAGAGACTTGAGACCAGCGTAGCTTCAGCTCTTTATTGAAAGGTATAGATCTGTGTTGGACCTGCAAACCACGGCAGCCCTTCTTATAGAGCTTACCAGTGGCTCACATCCAATGACAGTCCTCTGAATCTCCTGCGATCGGCACGGCCAATTGTGGTTGATTCTTTACTGACCAATCACTGTCGTTCTTCTGTCCAATCACAGTACAGTCCATCTTGACCAATCAGGTGAGGGTATTCCACGAATGCTAATATGGAATGCTCTCCTTGTTCAGTTTCCATCCATTATTCCTTGTCTGGCCTATAGGCGCTTTAAAAAATAGCTTGACCCCTTCCTCTCTGTGGAAGCCCGTCAAATATTGGAAGACCTCTATCATGTCTCCCCTGGTCCTTCTCTTCACTAGACTAGCCAAGCCCAGTTCCTGCAACTGTTCATTGTATGTTTTAGCCTCCAGTCCCCTAATCATCCTGGTTGCTCTTCTCTCTACTTTTTCTAGAGTCTCAACTTCTTTTTTATAATGTGGTGATCAAATCTGGATGCAGTACTTGAGATGGTCTTACTAAGGCTTTATAGAGTGGTATTAGTACTTCCCTTGATCTTGATTGTATCCATCTGTTAATACAATTTAGGATTGCATTGGCTTTTTTGGCTGCTGCTGCACACTGCTGGCTCATATTTAGCATATTTAGTTGTCCACTAAGACTCCAAGATTCCTCTCATAGTTACTGCTATTGATTCCTCTCATAGTTACTGCTATTGAGCCTGGTTTCACCAAGTCTATATGTGTACTTTTGGCTTTTCTTGCCTAAGTGTAGGACTTTACTTTTCTCTACATTGAATTTCATTTTGTTAGATATGGCCCAGTGTTCTAGTCTATCATCTTGAGTGTTAGCTGCTCCTGCCAGCTTAGTATCATCTGCAAATTTAGTAAGTTCCCCTTCTATTCCCTCATCTAAGTCGTTAATGAAGATATTGAAGAGACCTGGGCTGAAGACGGAACTTGTGACACCCCACTGGTTACTTCCCTCCATGTAGACTTAGACCCATTAAGGACTACTCGTTGAGTATGGTTTGCCAGCCAATTGCAAATCCTTCTAGTGGTGGTGCTATCTATTCCACTTTTTTCTTGCTTACTAAGAAGTAGGTTGTGGTCTACTTTGTCAAATGCCTTGCTGAAATCTAAAGATATTATGTCCACAGTATTTTGCTGGTCTACTAATTTAGTCACTGTGTTGAAGAATGAAATAAGATTGGTCTGGCATGATCTGTTTTTAACAAACCCGTGCTGACTGCTAGTTATAACTTTACTTGTTTCTAGATGTTGGCAGATCTGGTTTTTATAATCTTTTCCAGTATCTTCCCGGGTATTGATGTTAGGCTAATTCGTCTATAGTTTCCTGGGTCTGTTTTTTTTTTCCTTTTTTGAAGATGAGAACCACATCAGCTCTTTTCCATTCCTCTGGTAGTTCCCTGGTGCTCCAGGATTTTTGAAAGATATAGTGCAGTGGTTTTGAGATGACCTCTGCCAGCTCCTTTAAAACTCTGGGATATAATCCATCGGGCCCGGGTGATTTGTGTTCATCAAGATCAGACAGGTGTTCTCTTACTATTTTTTTTGCTTCTTTTAACTTTTATTTCTGGTCTGTCTTTTACAGTTATGTTTTTGGTGAGTTGAGCTATAGTTTCTTTTTGCGTGAAGATGGATACAAAGAATGAGTTAAGCAGTTCTGCTTTCTCTATGTTGCCTGTTACTTCCTTGCCATCTTCTCTCTTTAGTGGACCAACTGTTTCCTTGATTTTTTTTCTTGTTATTTATATGTTGGAAGAAACTTTTTTTTTATTATCTTTGACTTTTGTTGCAAGTCTTTGTTTGTTTTGAGACTTTGCTTTCCTGACTTCATCTTTGCAGATTCTGACTGTCTGCTGACATTCTGCCTTAGCTGTATGTCCTTTCCATTTTTTGTTCTTGTCCTTTTTTTCTCTCAATTTTCCAGAGAGATCTTTGTGCAGCCATGCTGGTTTCTTCTTGGATTTCTTGTTTTTCTTTCTCAGTAGTATTGTGCTGGTCTGGGCTTCTATGATCATACTTTTTAGAGTTTCCCAAGATTCTTGAGTTGTTTTCCCCTTTAGGATTTTCATCCATGGAATCTTTCCCAAGTTCTCTCTGAGTTTATTGAAATCAGCTCTTTGAAAATCCAAGGCTCTGGTGTCATTATGTTCTGTTGCTTGTGTTTGTGTTTTGTTGAATTCTATCCAGTATGACATGGTCACTCTCACCCAAGGTTCCTGCAGTTTCAACTCCCTCTATCACTTCTCTGTTTGTAAGAATTAAGTCCAGTATGGCTGTCCCTCTAGTTTCACCCTCTATCTTTTGAACAACAAAGTTATCAGCTAGGCTGGTTAGGAACTTATTTGATTTCTCACTTGGTGCAGAATTAGTTTTCCAGTTGCTATCAGGATAATTGAAGTGTCCCGTTACTATTGTTGTGTGTTTCGTGCATATGTTTGTTAGTTGGCTGGCAAAAAGGATATCTATTTTTTTCTGCTTGATTGGATGGCCTATAATATACACCTATGGCCATGTCATTCTCTTTTTTTTTCTTTTATATTGACCCATATGCATTCTAGGAGGTTTTCATCTTTGGTTTCATGCATTTCTGTAGCAATATAGTGGTCCTTTACATTCAATGCAACTCTACCTCCTCTTTTATGGGGTCTGTTTTTTTTGAATAGTTTGTTTCCTTCTACCAATGTATTCCAGTCATGGGTTTCATCCCACCAAGTTTCTGTTATTCCAACTATATCATATTTACCTTCATGTATTCGTAGTTCGAGTTCACCCTGCTTGTTCCCCAGACTTTGTGCATTTGTATATAGGCACTTGAGATCTTTATGTCTGACACTGTGTTTCCTGTTTACATAACCTGTGTTGTGCCTGCCTGCCCCTACTTTCTTGCCACCTGCTTGATTAGTTCACATGGTATGGCACTCACTATTAAGTGCTTGGTTTTGGTTGGCATCAAGGTTGATAATCTTACCTGCACAAATATTTAAAAGCAGGAAAAAGTGCTTTTTCAACCACTGCACATCCCTGCAAAGCGCTGCTCAGCTGTCCAGGAAGCTAGATGACGACGATTCACATGTGTGTGCAGCAAATCGTAAATCACCGAACCGGTAGTTACACTGGTCGGATCCCACCCCTGATTTGGAAGATGGTGCTTTTTGTTGTTGACCTTGCCTGCCTGTTGCCATTTGCCTGTTGGACAATGCTTTCCCTAACTTGCTCCCAGGGGTGGGATATGACAGGGTTAACTACTGGTTCAGGATTTACAAGGTTCGGTGATTTATGATGTGCTTCTTGGCACGCTGTGAGCTGGTGCCTGTAAATCATCATCAGCATGCTACGTGCAGAGAAGCAGCCTTTGGAACAGCCCTCTTGTCCTGCTTTTTAAACAGCAGCTGTACCTCGTTCAGCAGCTGAAGCTGAAAAATCAGGAAATAAAGATCAGGTAAGAGCCTGGGTGGGCAAAAACATCAGCAGACATAGAACCAGTTCTATGTCTGCTGCTCTTCAGAGCTACCAGTTCTACAGAGGTGGATAGAACTGGTAGAAACCCACCCCTGCTTGCTCCCAAAAGACTAGGCAACCCTAGGGAGCTCCAAATAAGTTATGCAGTAAATTTCATAAATTGATGGTTTTGCCACTATGGCTTGAATTGGCAAGCTCATTGTTTATCCTGAATAATTTCATCAGGAGAGAAACTAATTCTAAGTAGAAGCTTAAGGTGGATACGATTTCATCTCCCAAATTCCTGAACTCTTTTGAACTAACCCATTTTTTTGAATGAGGCACTCAGATCTATGCCAACAGATGTTGTCTTACAAATTACCATTTTTATACCAAGAGATTACTAACTGCAAAACTTCTAACATGGAAAGCATCCCCACCATGTCCAACTCCTTCAAATATTTCTATTGAAAGTGATAGTTGCATCTAGATATTTCCAGGATGGATCTCTCTTTAATTAACTTTCCTCAATTGCTTCTCGCTCTGTCCTCAGGTGCTTTGGAGAATAAGTTGACCTCCTCTTCTCTGTAAGAGCCCCTCAATTACTGGAAGATAGTTTCATGTTACCCCAATCCTTCTCTTTGTTAGGCTAAACATACCTAGTTCCCTTAACCATTCATCATATGGTTTAACCTCCAGACCCCTTATCATCCTTGTTGATCTTCTCTGCACTCTTTCTAGGGTCTCAGTGATGTTGATGCTACCCCTCTGTTGATGCAGCCTAGAACTTCATTGGCTTTTTTGGCAGCTGCAGCACACTGATGTCTCACTGTTAAATGATGGTCCATTAAGACATGAAGATCACTCTCACAGTTAATACACCTGAGTCAGGTACACCTGTTCTGTACCTGTGCATTTTCCTGAATTTTGTTTTTCAAGTACATTCTTATCCTTCTAAGACAGATATGACAGGTAACCATCAACAATTACTGAGTCATTTTAGAAGGAAATTAAGATCAAGATTTTTAAAATTTATTTAATAAAATGATGTACTAAGAGCATGCACAAGGGAACAGAAAACATCTCCAAGCAAAACCTTATATTCCTTGTGAAATCAAAAGAAAAGCCTTCCTAGTTCTTAAAGGACTATCACAGACAATGTTAGCTTGACCTTCTAAGACAGAAAATTCCACAGTTTTGATAAGGTTGATAAAAAGACTCAGTTAAGGCCCTGTCACACTGCCCAACGGATGCAAAACGTTAGTAAAAAGGACACAACGGACGAGAAAAAGGTTCCATCCGTTGTTATCCGCTCTCAGAAGGGGTGAAAATTTGCATAACCGGAGCGGATAACACGGAAAGGAACGGACGCAGGGAGGACGCAGGGCGGATGGAAAGCGGATGTGGAACGGAAGCCCAGCGGATAGAAGCGGATGGGAGTGGATGGCACATCCGCAAGGCTTCCGGGGGACCTCAGCAAAGCGGACACGGAACGGATGAGAGCGGAAGCCTAGCGGATGCACAGCGGAAGCCTAACAGATGCCTAACGTTAATTGCGCATGCGGGGAGGATGCATTGCGTAAGCCCCGCAGATATAAGGGAAGCAGCTCGGAAGCAGGTCACCATTCAGAGGAAAGACCTGCTGCCAGATGGATTGACAGCCTTGCCTGCCCTGCCTGCATGCCTGCCTGCAAGCCTTGCTGCAAGCCTTGCTGCCAGCCTCCCTGCCAGCCTTGCTGTCTGCCTGCCTGCCAGCCTTGCTGCCAGCCTCCCTGCCAGCCTTGTTGGATGCCTCTCTGCCAGCCTTGCTGCCAGCCTTGCTGCCAGCCTTGCTGCCAGCCTTGTTGGATGCCTCCCTGCCAGCCACCCTGCCAGCCTTGTTGGATGCCTCCCTGCCAGCCTTGCTGCCAGCCTTGGTGCCTGCCTCCCTGCCAGCCTTCCTGCCAGCCTTGGTGCCTGCCTGCCTGCCTGCCTGCCAGCCTTCCTGCCAGCCTTGGTGCCTGCCTGCCTGCCTGCCAGCCTTGGTGCATGCCTCCCTGCCAGCCTTCCTGCCAGCCTTGGTTCCAGCCAGCCTCCCTGCCAGCCTTGGTTCCAGCCAGCCTCCCTGCCAGCCAGCAACCCCACAACCATGCGGAAGCACAGCAAGCCTCAGCCATCTGCTGCCAGCCCCTGCAAGAGGGACAGGGCCACCATCCCACCCCCTGGCCCTCACTCTGGTTCTGCTGGGGCTTGTGTAGCACGGGCTCGCTCTTCTGGTGCTGGGGCTTCTTCTGCTTCTGCATCTGGAGGAGCTGATGACAAGCACTCCAGCACCAGCCACCTCCACAGCACCTGGACCCTTCACCCCTGAGACTGAGCGACCAAGAGGAGTGCCAGAGACTCATTTTTGTTTTATAGCTTGTTGTTAATAAAGTCTATTTTTGATTCACACACTTGCTTCATTTCTTTTTTTTAATAAAGTCTTGGTGGAAACTTTTAGAAATGGTTTAAGCCTTTGCATGCTTGTGGGATGGGTTAAGATAGCAGTGGGATGGGTTGAGATAGCAGGGGATGGGCAGGGATACCTTTGGCATGGGTAATAGCTGTGGGATAGATAAACCGGTAATAGCTGTGTGATAGATAAACGTGCAAGCATAGTGGGACTGGATGGTCCACCCTCCCAGGTGCCACACCTATGGCCCTTTATTATCAATAATAATGGAATCAATCATCCACACATGTCAACACAAACACAACTCTTTATTAAATGCCCTGTTCATTGTAGGCCCACCCAACATACATGGCCCAATCTCATCAGTGTGATGAGACAAGCTGAAGGAAGCATCCATTAATCATCTATCATCCTGTCTGGCCACTCCACTGCTCCAGCTGGAGAGTTGCACCAGTGTTTCAGGAGGTTGCGCTGCTTCTTCCCTTCATGTGAGGCTCTGTTGGGGCCTTGCACATCCTGAGTGTCTATCAGGTTTCGCCCTTGCCTCCATTCCCTGGGCTCCATGTCCCCATTGCTTTGTTGGTGGTCCACGAGCCTGTTCTGCAAGACTGGGCAGCAGGTGTGCATGAGATTGTGCAGGATGCAGCAAGCTTCCACGATCCTCCTCACGGTCTCTGGGCGATGCTGCATGGTGGTGAGAAGTACCTAGAACCTGTTAGCCAGGATGCCAAAGCGTTCTCCACCACCTGCCTTGCCCTGGACAGCCTGTAGTTGAAGATCCTCTCTTCACAGGTGAGGCATCTGGAGGTGTAGGGCTTCATGAGGTAGGTTGTGAGGGAGAAGGCGTCATCCCCCACAATGAAGTAGGGCACATCTTGCATGTCGTTGGGCAGGGGGTCTGGATCTGGGAAGCCCACGATGAGGTTGTGTTCCAGCCCCTCCTTGAAGTGACTGTCGTTGTATACCTGGGCATCTGAAGATGAGCCGTTGCCTGAAGCATCGATGTACATGAACTTGTACTCAGCATCAACCATGGCGAAGAGGATGATGCTGAAGAAACCCTTGTAGTTGTGATAAGAGGACCCTGAGTTGGCTGGCGTTTTGCAGGCCACGTGCTTGCCATCGATGGCTCCAACAGTGTGGGGGAAGTTCCACCTCTGATACCACTGCTCTGCAACTTTCTTCCATCCTTCTTCAGTGGAGGGGTACTGGAGGAGCTCCTCCTTGTATTCTTCGATGATGGCCTACACCACTTCTCTGACCACAATGCTGAAGGTGTTGTGTGGCACCCTCCAGCCATACTGCATGCTCCTGTAGGTGGTCCCTGAGGCCAGGTGGCACAGAGTGAGTGCCACCTTGAGCCCAGGGTCCAGGCTGGGCCGGAAGCTGGTGTTTGCCTTGGTCAACCTGGGTGTCAGCCGCTCCACAACTTCGTCAAACATGGCTGGAGGCATCCTCATGAAGTTTTGGAATACACAAGTGTCTTCGTTCCTCAGCTCCACCATCAGCTTGTTGTACAGTCCGTCCTCTGCTCTTCTGGCGAACCATCTTCGTACCCAGACGCTTCTTGGCCGCCCCTTTTTCTTCCCGTAGTAGAGTTCACAGAGCCTGTAGATGGCTTCACACTGTTGTAGAAGGATGGTGGCTGCCAAAAGGATTTTGTTACAATCCACAGTGGACATGACTGGATGCTGTGGAAGAGGAAGAGGCAGATGAAGGCTGCAGAGGTCTGCACCGCAGGGCTGCTGTTCTGAAAGTGAGATCCAGATGAGTTGCTCCCCCTTTTTATAGGCAGTATAGGTGTCCCTTGGCATCCTCTAGGCATCCTCTAGGCATCCTCTAGACATCCTTAATATCCGAGATAGGTCCCCTCTGTGAAGGTTTTTTCCATTTTAAATGCTTTGTTTCCATGCCGCATCCACTAGGCATCCATTCTGCATCCGTTCCGCTTCCTCCCTGCGTCCGAGTGGATGCGAGTTGTGCGGATGCGGAACGGATGCCTAGCAGATATAGCGGATGCAGAACGGATGCCTAGTGGATGCCTAGCGGATGCAGAACGGACAAATTGGATACATTTTCCACGCAAATGTTTTGAGCAGCTCAAAACTTTCTGAGCGCATGAAACATCCATAAACGGATGCTGGGCGGATAGAGAGGAAGCAAAACGGAGGCAGTGAGTTCAGAATGGATACATCGCATTAACCAACGGATGGCAAGCTTTTTTGTCCATTTTACATCCTCTTTGCATCCATTGGTGCAGTGTGACAGGGGCTTAAGATCTTAGGTTTTGACTAAGAAAATACCCGGAAGCATTCTAGATAGAGCGGGAGTCACCAACCTTTTGGACCTCAGGGACCACCAAATTCATAATTTTAAATCCTGAGGACCAGAGACCCTGGGAAAATCCCAAAAAACATCTGCAGAAAAATTCTCCACCCTGTTTTCCTACTGATTGATCATTCTTTATTTGGGATTGCAGGATTCCGTCTCCAACTCTATTGTCAGGGGGAGAGGGGGAGAGAGAGAGAGACTTTTGGCTTCATGCAAGGAAAGCAGAAGAAGCAGCATAAGTTTTTCTTTCTCTCTCCCAAACTCCACCAGAAATGAGTCTTTGTAGCCTCTTGGAGCAGGATGTCTTCCAGGGTCCCAAAGACTCATTTCTGGTGGTTTGGGGGAGATAAAGAAAGACTTTAGCTGCTTTCCTTGTGCGCAGCCAAAAGCAGAAGAAGAAGGAAGCAGAAAGAAGCAGTCCGGTGGCCAGGCAAGGCATGTGGGGCTAATGGGGAAAATTCTCCCCCTCCACCCTTTCCTCCCTCCACTTACTACCTTGTGTTGTTCACAATGCAAGTGTTGTTCACAATGCAAGCCTTGTGTTCCTGTGGGCCATGTGGGTGGTACAGCCTTGTGTTCCCACGCAGCTTGGATTGCTTTGGGGGGTGCTTTGGGGGGGTAATATTTCTCTGTGGACCACCAAAATTTAGCAACCACTGGTATAGAGGATGGACTCAGTTACAATGGAAAGGGATGCACCATTGGAAAACCTGAGAAATCAGGTTAGGGACAGATCATTATGGAGTAAATTTATCTGTATGGTCATAAAAGTCAATAATAACTTGATCACACACAACTGATCCATCAGTTAAAATGATTAAATGGGACAGTGTTTTTTCTTTGTGAAGCAAAGATAATTGCTAACTATAGAGGCATGGAGTTAACTCATCCACTATATTAAGAAACTGTTGTGTGCCATATAAAAGACCTTACTTTATTAAACTATGGTACAATATAAAGATTTATTTCTGATTCCATAATAAAGAAATTTGTGGCAAAGATGGATGTAAAGTTAATTAGGAAGGGGGAACAGCAGTTTTTGATTCTTAATATGGGGTTCAAAATGCAAGAAATGTTTGGTGCTAAATGAAGCCATTGACCTAAATGCACAATGTACTCGAAATGCACATGTTTGTTACATAACTTTTCTTCCTCAGACTTTCAGTTTTTTTTCTGCAGGTTAATTCTATATTTTGTGGATTACAAATATATGTGAGAATACTGTTTGACTTTCTTCTGCACATTAAACAGGTTTAAAGTCAAGTCATTCTGAAATATGTCTGGGGACAATTGGATTATATAAATCCTTGCTTTGTTGCAAGGATGTCTCTTCAAGTATTTTTCTTTTTGAGAAAAACACTTGAACAGAAAATAAACACATTATGCCCCTGAATCATATTGCTATGATTTTTCTGTTATGGCTTTGCACTGAGCTTTCCTAGAAAGATTTTAGGATTATATTTATGGAAAACACCTGCGGAAAATTGTTCTGTTGCTCATCACAGCTATGCGAGAGTCACTTTCTCTAGTGGTGTATAGGATTATGGAGGTGATTGATAATTATACTTGTGAAAGTTTTTTAGCTTCTTTTTCTCTGAACTGTTGTTCAAAAACCCTCTCTGGGGATTAAAATATCTTTTAGTAAATAGGTCCACAGTGATGACAGTGTGCCAATGATCTCTCTCTTATGCAATGCTGGTCCCCTGATTATTGTTTTGTAGCTTCTGCAAGCATGGAAAGATGCTGTTCAGGCAAAATTTAAGTGGAAAAGCTTAATTCCTAAAGCTTCATAAAGCACAACTAGACAATATTATGCAACTCAGCACATGATTCATTCACCAACAAGGTGAGCCAAATTTAGCACTTCCAGATGAGAATAAAATGAGCTAGTACATATCAAAGGTAAGCATCTCCAACTGACCTTAGCTGAACTTCAAAGCTCAGCAGGTTAGGAAACCATCTGAGATTTCAAGCTTTAGGTGAATCTGGGGAAAAAATCCTAAACTTCCATGGATAAAGTCTTCAAGCTAAGTAACTCACCACTCTTTATTTAACATTTGAAAATAGCTCCATTTCCCAACCTATTTCCTCTAAAATTAAGGGCTGGCAACCTGTGGCCTTTCAAAAACTGGACTTTAAAGTGTATTATCTCTACTGGTATCCAGGATAGTGCAAAGTTGGTATCCAACATCTTGGAGAGAGACATTTGGCACCCAACTCTCATAACCATTGTCCTATTTAAATTACTATAACACAGAAAGCCAAGAACAAAGCATATGGATTAGTGCACAGCTTGTTGTGATATTTGTTCAGAAAAGTTCCATTTGCATTAAGGGAGTTGTTCAGATTGTTTGTATATTAAAACATTTATGAGAGATAAATGCAAAGGATTTTGGAAAAAAAGAGTAAGCATCACCTCAATTGTTATGACCTTAGTTCAAATTGGATTATCAAAGACTTGTTCTGGAATAAAATACACAGGATATGAGCAGGCTCCATAGGAAAGAGCTTATTGGAATGTGCATTTTATTACGTAGTTTAGTTTTTGAAATATAAGGTTGCATGAGTTCTTTTGGCACCTGGGAGAAGTCCTATGAAAAGCCCTACCTTCTTTTACATTCAAAGACCTAACAGCTAGGTGGAGGTCTTTTTCTGGTCAGAGAAGCAATTGTTGCACAGTAATGTTAGCCCTAGGTATGTTCACAGAAACCCAGGATGTGATGATGGCTTGTATCCCTACACATATATTCTACAAAACTTTCTTTTATAATCCTAGTACAACCCTCTTCACAACTCCTTGATTGTTGCCTTCATGAAGACCATCCATGCTGAAGATCACTAGCTTCAAAATGGTAAATATTTGGAGTCCCATCACTTTTAATGCCTATTAAGGAGTGGGCCTGTTCTCACTACCATTTTGAAACCATCACTGGAGACATCTCTGCATCACTTTAACCCAGAGAAATTACTTCAACCACTGATTTACTAGGGAGGAGAAAATGGCAACTACCTGGTAAAATGCTCCATTTCACACACCAAAGTTGGAGATTTAGCAGAAAGTTGCGAGGAAAAAGAAAACAAGAGAAAGGACCAACAATTACTTTATGAAAATGTTGACCTCAGTGATTATTAGCTACTGCCTCAGGTCCTGTATCTTTATAAACATGGGTGGACATTTTGATTGCTTTTATTATGTGTTGGCTGGTGTTGACTTGTATCAATCACATAGATAGATTTCTCCATGATTACCTCTCTCAAATTTGGATTTGTTTGTTCTATGATCCACTTGTATTTTCTTGGATATTCCAGGTATTCTTAAGAGTCTTTTCCAACATCAAAGTTCAAGAAGATTCATATCAATATTGTGCATACCTGTATCTTGCTTTCCTCTTTCTTGAAAAAGAAAAGAGAGTGAAAAGTATGAAGCCCCTACTATTATTTAAAGAAGCATACCAAGAGAGGAACATTTGATTGGGTCTTCACTATTTCAACTTCACGAGTTTCTCTTATTTGGATGAGCAGGTAATCAGGTAACTTTCCTTTAATTATTTCAGTGTCTGGTCATCTTGCACTGGGATGTCCTCCATATTTTATCTGTCATAATGTGGTGACTCAATAAAACACGTTTCCTTCTTTTCTAGAAACACAAATGCTAGTTAATCCTGATACATCCACAGAGAATAAATGCCATTGTGAGGAAATAACATGATTTCTTGGAAATCCTCAGAGTTGAAGGAAATCAAATAGCTTTAAATGGTTAGATATATTCACTCATATTCCCCATATAATTGGGAAAACATCTTGATTTTTTGAAGAATTGGGACTCTGAGGGAGTGCTTGATAATACTGGGCAAGAAATTGTTTGCTATTGTCTGGGTTGCATTGGCCTGACTGCTCTTTGCAGACAGAGAGATAAATGAGCAAACAATAAAGTGGTTGATTGTCTAACCTTGACATTTTTCTCCCTGTGTGTTTGCTTGCCTTGGCTCTTCCTAAAGAGAGATGCTCTGTGAATATTGAAAAACAGATTGGTCTCCTGAGTTTATGTAGTTGTCACAGCCAGCAGTTATTTGGAATGAGCAGTTCTGCTGTGCCTTCTAAAAACTGTTCCCTGTGCATGAGAACATGGATGATTAGGCTGGCATTGTTTGTTTGTTGGAAATAGCAGCCAATGGCCAGGACAAAAGATCTTGTTTTATTGTATGTTCTCCCTGAACTTTGTTTGTCCAGTACTTGCTGTGAAGAGATGAAATGGGCTAGCAAGAGACCAGCATTCTTTAGTTAATTATGTGTATTTATGGAGCCCCGCTGAGTTTGCTTTGCAACATCATTGGATTGTGTAAGACAAGGTTGCCAACTGTGATTCTGGGATGCCTCCTCTGTAGTGTTCTGCCCAGTGGTGGGATTCAAATATTTTTACTACTGGTTCTGTGGGCGTGGCTTGGTGGGCATGGTAGGGGAAAGTTACTGCAAAATCCCATTCCCTCACCACCTCACTAACCTGATTTCCAGCTCTGTTTTCCTGTGCAGGGCAACAAAAGAAGACCCAGCCGATCAGCTGGGACTCAGTGGGAGGCAGAGAATAGATGGGGGCAGGGCCTGTCAGAGATGGGATTTGCCAGTTCTCTGAACAACTCAAAATTTCTGCTACCGGCTTTCCAGGACTGATCAGAACCTGCTGAATACCACCTCTGGTTCTGCCACTGACAATCTTTTCAAAATCCCTATTAAATTCCAACATTCCTATTCTTCCTTATTCAGGATTTCTCAACAGCGACCAGAATATCTAGTTAATTTTTTTCTTGTGTGTATAGTAATAATGATCTCTGCAATAAGGGTAAGAATCAGGTATAAGATAAAGCCAAAGCTTCCACCATGGAATAAAACCAAAGCTATTCAATATTCATTTGTGCTGAGTTCTGATACTTCATTTTTGAAAAAAAGTATTTCCAAGGACTTTTCCCCCTTCCTTTTCCTGGCAATATAGTACTCCTAGTGTGTCTTTGTGTCTAATAATATTTTGCTTTTCTTGAATGTTCACAAGGGCCTTTTCCTTTGATCTTTTTAAATTTCCCATTCTGACTGTGGATTTTGTCTGTGCAATGATATATTGTAAAACACTGACATTTGTGCTACTATAAAAGACAAAGGGATATACTTTTTGCTTGTCAGATTTCTGTTTTGTAGAAATATACTCACATAAAGAAAAAGTGACTTATGACCATTTTTCACATTTATGACTATTGCAGCATCCCCACAGTCATGAGAGGTAAGGCAAGGGGATGTGTGCCTCGATGTGAGTGATAATGAGTTGGCCACGCCCAACCAATAACATGACCACGCCCATCAACTTAGCCATGCCCACAGAACCGGTTGTCAAAAAATTTGAATCCCACCTCTGATGTAAATGTATATATATATATCATCTGTCTATATAATAGCTAAATCTCTGTCTGTCTATCTATCTTTCTATCTACCTCACAGGGTTATGTTGTGACAAAAATAGAAGGAGGAAGGAGTATTAGATATGTTTACTGCCTTGAGTTGTTTATAACAATAATGAAGATGAGATATAAATCAATAAATCAACAAAGAAAATACAACTAAAAGCAATAAATAAGAAGCCTTGATAACAGTCGGAAGAAAGACATAGTTATTTAAGCCTCTGTCACACTGCACCAATGGATGGAAAGAGGATGTAAAAAGGAGAAAAACACTTGTCATCCATTGATTAACGCGATGCATCCATTCTGTACTCACTGCCTCCGTTTTGCTTCCTGTCTATCCATCCAGCATCCATTTATTGACCTTTCATCTGCTCAGAAACCTTTGAGCTGCTCAAAACTTTTGAGCGGAAAATGTATCCAATGAATCCATTCTGCATCCGCTAGGCATCCGCTAGGCATCCGTTATGCATCCGTTATGCATCCACTATATCTGCTAGGCATCCGCTGCGCATCCGCGCAACTCCATCCACTCCAGAGGTAAACGGATGCAGGGAGGAAGCGGAACGGACGCGGAACAGATGCAGAACGGATGCCTAGCGGATACAGAATGGAAACAAAGCATTTAAAATGGAAAAAACGTTTGCAGAGGGGACCTATCTCAGATATTAAGGATGTCTAGAGGATGCCTAGAGGATGCAAAGGGACACCTAGGGGAAAACCTATACTGCCTATAAAAAGGGGGAGCAACTCATCTGCATCTCACTTTCAGACCAGCAGACCAGCTGTGCAGACCTCTGCAGCCTTCATCTGACTCTTCCTCTTCCACAGCATCCAGTCATGTCCACCATGGATCGTAACAAAGTCCTTTTGGCAGCCACCATCGTACTGCAACAGTGCGAAGCTATCTACAGGCTCTGTGAACTCTACTACAGGAAGAAAAGGAGGCGGCCAAGAAGCATCTGGGTCTGAAGATGGATTGGGAGAAGAGCAGAGTACGGACTGTACAACAAGCTGATGGTGGAGCTCAGGAACGAAGACCCTCGTGCATTCCAGAACTTCATGAGGATGCCTCCAGCCATGTTTGACGAAGTTGTGCAGCGGCTGACACCCAGGTTGACCAAGGCAAACAACAACTTCTGGCCCAGCCTGGACCCTGGGCTCAAGGTGGCACTCACTCTGTGCCACCTGGCCTCAGGAACCACGTACACGAGCATGCAGTACAGCTGGAGGGTGCCACACACCATCAGTATTGTGGTCAGAGAAGTGGTGCAGGCCATCATCGAAGAATACCTGGAGGAGCTCCTCCAGTGCCCAACCACTGAAGAAGGATGGAAGAAAGTTGCAGAGCAGTGGTATCAGGGGTGGAACTTCCTCCACACCGTTGGAGCCATCGATGGCAAGCATGTGGCCTGCAAAGCTCCAGCCAAGTCGGGGTCCACTTATTTCAACCACAAGGGCTTCTTCAGCATCGTCCTCTTTGCCATGGTCGATGCTGACTACAAGTTCATATACATCGATGCTTCAGGCAACAGGTCAGCTTCAGATAGCCAGGTATACAACACCAGTGACCTCAAGGAGGGGCTGGAACACAACCTCATCATGGACTTCCCAGATCCAGACCCCCTGCCTAACGACATGCAAGATGTGCCCTACTTCATCGTGGGGGATGACGCCTTCTCCCTCACAACCTACCTCATGAAGCTCTACACCTCCAAATGCCTCACCCGTGAAGAGAGGATCTTAAACTACAGGCTGTCCAGGGCAAGGTGGGTGGTGGAGAACGCCTTTGGCATCCTGGCCAACAGGTTCCAGGTACTTCTCACCACCATGCAGCATCGCCCAGAGACCATGAGGAGGATCATGGAAGCTTGCTGCATCCTGCACAATCTCATGCGCACCCGCTGCCCAGTCTTGCAGAACAGGCTCGTGGACCTCCAACAAGACAATGGGGATATGGAGCCTGGGGAATGGAGGCAAGGGCAATACCTGATAGACACTGAGGATGTGCAAGGCCTCAACAGAGCCTCATGTGAAGGGAAGAAGCAGCGCAACCTCCTGAGACAGTGGTGCAACTCCCCAGCTGGAGCAGTGGAGTGGCAAGACAGGATGATAGATGATTAATGGATGCTTCCTTCAGCCTGTCTCATCACACTGATGAGATTGGGCCATGTATGTTGGGTGGGCCTACAATGAACAGGGCATTTAATAAAGAGTTGTGTTTATGTTGACATGTGTGGATGATTGATTCCATTATTATTGATAATAAAGGGCCATAGGTGTGGCACCTGGGAGGGTGGACCATCCAGTCCCACTATGCTTGCACTGGAGGTTTATCTATCCTACAGCTATTACACATCCCAAAGGTATTCCTGTCCATCCCACTGCTATCCTTACCCATCCCACAGCTATTACACATCCCA
>BLBF01000037.1:2154675-2179944 GCA_015471245.1 Laticauda colubrina
AGTTCTGTTAAAGTTGTAGCAACGTTTCAGCAGAATCTCATCTGAACAGAAGCCTGATGATGGCAGATGAGATTCTGCTGAAACGTTGCTACAACTTTAACAGAACTACAATGACGTGGGATAATACCCGAAGGAAGCTGAACAGCACACATGTAAGTACCCGCGAAAACCTAAGAAAACATATATATATATGTATATATAAATAAATATATCAACATTGAAGACATTGTTTACATTTCTTAATATTATTCTTATACTTCTTATACTTATAATTCCCCATTACATTACAATAATTTCATATTACTTTTCTTATTAATTCTTATTTCATATTTATATCACTCGTTACATAATAAATTTTGTATTTAATTCTACATTCAGTATATATAAAACTTATCCTTTAAATAATTATAGTACTACTTTTTTTCCTATTCTCAAACCATGCATACCAGGCATCCCAGACTGAATAATACATCGATTCCTCTTTGTCTTTTAATGCTAAGGTCAACCTGTCCATTTCTGCACAGTCTAATATTTTCCTCATCACTGCTCTCTCTTGTGACATATCTTCCTGTTTCCAGTGTTGTACATATGAGAACCTAGCAGCAGTTGTTATATGTAGAATGATATATCTGTATGTTTTACGATATTTTCCTTTTATTATACCCAATAAAAATAGTTCTGGTTGAAATTCATTTTTGTTTTGTTTTGTTATTTCTTCCAGCCATATTTGAATCTTACTCCAGTATTTTTTAACTTCTGGACAGGTCCACCACATATGAAAATATGTACCCCTTTCTTTCTTACATTTCCAATATTCTGAATTTTGATTTACAAACTTCTTTGCCAGACTGGCGGGGGGGAGATGCAACCTATAAAACATTTTGTACATATTTTCTCTATATGCTGTAGATAGTGTTAATCTATAATTTGTCTCCAACATTCTTTCCAATTCTTTATTATGTCCTACATTTTTTGTCCAGGCAACCATCATTTCTTTAACCACCTCTTCTTCCATTTTAGCTATAGTATGGATAAAAGATTGGATCAATTTAGAGAATAAAAGAATACTATTAATAGAAGGACATGATTTGCAAAGAGGGTGGCATAGTGTCTATGGGATGGGAAAAATAAACAACATGCCTACTTTCAGAGGCACCAAATCAAAGATGCACTTATCCAAGTATGGAGTAAAATCAGGAAGAATCACTATACCAAAATACCATGTTGGCTGTCGATGATGGAGACATCAATATATAATGGAGGCAATGGAACTGGCTAAAATGAGGAAATATAAGGACCTACTAGATAAACAAGGAAGATTAAAAACAATACAGGAGTTAAAACAACAAAACATAGACATTGATAGGTGGCCATATATGCAACTACAGAAAAGGTATAGAAAAGACAAAGAAGAATATGGATTTTATTTGGACAAACAAAAATTAGATAAAATTCTACAAGGAACAGAAAAAAAGATGGTATCTAAATTATATAATTTCCTTCTAAATTTTAAAATGAAATGCTGCTTTTCTATTGTAGTGGTTTATTATCTGAAAACCACCTTATTTATTTTCAATTTTTATTTGTATAGCGCTTGGGACATAGCAAATCAAGTTACAACAATGAAATAAAATTATGGGGGAAAACAAGGCATAGTACAAAGGCATGCTTACTTAAAATCATGTTTGGCAAAATCAGCCTAAGCACATTTCTCCCTAGAAAAACTGCAAACAGGCACAGTAGTTCTAAAAATATTATTGTCAGGAGATGACAAAAGAAAAGTGATTTTACAATGATCTAAGCAATAGAGTTTGTTTTGAAATAGAATTAAGATAACCTTTTTTTTTTTTTTTTTCTCAAATGGCCTTGCAGAAAACTGGAAGAAAAGCAAAAAGTGAGGGAAATCCTCAATTGCATTTGTTTCACATGGTGTAAATTATCGGAGGTCCTTTGAAACCTGCCTTCCATAACTGTTGCTGGCATCAGCACATTTGCATCTGTGTTCAGGCCTTCCTGACAGGAAAATTCTGAATTGATAAATATATTTTTACAAGAAGTGGAAGTTTTAATCAAAAGAACCCACAGTGATACCTTACAACTTATTAAGGCATCATAATGGCTGCTCAATCATAAACATGCATTTCCTCAAAATGTCATTGGCCTTCTTTGCAGCCACATTACACTGTTGAGACATTTTGAGTTTCTGACAAAGTAGGAAACCCAAGTCCTTCTCACATATGCAAAATCTGAGCAAGATTTTTCCCCATTCTGTGCATGTTCTTTTCATTTTTTCTTAACTATATGTATGACTTTACACTTCTCCACTAAAGCCCATGTCACACAGCCCAACGGATGGAAAAAGGACACAGCGGACAAGCAAAATGTTCCATCCGTTGTTATCCGCTCTCAAAAGGGGCAAAAATTTGCATAACCGGAGCGGATAACACGGACGCATGGAGGACGCAGGGCGGATCAAAGCAGATGCAGAACGGAAGCCTAGCGGATGGAAGCGGATGGGAGCAGATGGCACATCCGCAGGGCTTCCGGGGGGTCTCAGCAAAGCGGACGCGGAACGGAAAGAGCGGATGCAGAGCGGACGCCGAGTGGATGAAGCGGATGCACAGCGGAAGCCTAATGGATGCCTGGCGTTAATTGCGCATGCGGGGAGGATGCATTGCGTCAGCCCCGCGGATATAACGGAAGCAGCTCGGAAACAGGTCACCATTCAGAGGAAAGACCTGCTGCCGGACAGATTGGCTGCCTTGCCTGCCCTGCCTGCATGTCTGCCTGCAAGCCTTGGTGCCAGCCTTGGTGCCAGCAACCCCACAACAATGCGAAAGCACAGCAAGCCTCAGCCATCTGCTGCCAGCCCTTGTAAGAGGGACAGGGCTACCATCCCGCCCCCTGGCCCTCACTCTGGTTCTGCTTGGGCTTCTGCAGCATGGGCTCGCTCTTCTGGGGCTGGCGCTTCTGCTGCTTCTGCTTCTGGAGGAGCTGATGACAAGCACTCCACCACCAGCCACCTCCACAGCACCTGCACCCTTCACCCTGAGATTGAGCGACCAAGAGGAGTGCCAGAGACTCATTTTTGTCTAATAGCTTGTTGTTAATAAAGTCTATTTATGATTCACACACTTGTTTCATTTCTTTTTTTTTTAATAAAGTCTTGGTGGAAACGTTTAGAAATGGTTCAAGCCTTTGCTTGCTTGTGGGATGGGTAAGGATAGCTTTGGGATGGGTTAGGATACCTGTGGGATGGGTAATAGCTGTGGGATGGGTTAGTATAGCAGTGGGATAGATAAACCTCCAGTGCAAGCATAGTGGGACTGTATGGTCCACCCTCCCAGGTGCCACACCTATGGCCCTTTATTATCAATAACGATATAATCAATCATCCACACATGTCAACATAAACACAACTCTTTATTAAACGTCCTGTTCATTGTAGGCCAACCAAACATACATGGCCCAATCTCATCTTTGTGATGAGACAGGCTGAAGGAAGCATCCATTAAGCATTTACCATCCTGTCTTGCCACTCCACTGCTCCAGCTGGGGAGTTGCACCAGTGTTTCAGGAGGTTGCGCTGCTTCTTCGCCTCACGTGAGGCTCTGTTGGGACCTTGCACATCCTCAGTGTCTATCAGGTTTCGCCCTTGGCTCCATTCCCCAGGCTCCATGTCCCCATTGCCTTGTTGATGGTCCACAAGCCTCTTCTGCAAGACTGGGTAGCGGGTGCTCATGAGATTGTGCAGGATGCAGCAAGCTTCCACGATCCTCCTCATGGTCTCTGGGCTATGCTGCATGTTGTTGAGAAGTACCTGGAACCTGTTGGCCAGGATGCCAAAGGCCTTGCCCTGAACAGCCTGTATTTGAAGATCCTCTCTTCACGGGTGAGGTATTTGGAGGTGTAGGGCTTCATGAGGTAGGTTGTGAGGGAGAAGGCGTCATCCCCCACGATGAAGTAGGGCACATCTTGCTTGTCGTTGGGCAGCGGGTCTGGATCTGGGAAGCCCACGATGAGGTTGCGTTCCAGCCCCTCCTTGAGGTGACTGGCGTTGTATACCTGGGCATCTGAAGATGAGCCATTTCCTGAAACATCAATGTACATGAACTTGTAGTCAGCATCGACCATGGCGAAGAGGATGATGCTGAAGAAGTCCTTGTATATGTGATAAGTGGACCCCTACTTGGGTGGAGCTTTGCAGGCCACATGCTTGCCATCTATGGCTCCAACGGTGTGGGGGAAGTTCCACTTATGATACCACTGCTCTGCAACTTTTTTCCATCCTTCTTCAGTGGAGGGGAACTGGAGGAGCTCCTCCTTGTATTCTTCAATGATGGCCTGCACCACTTCTCTGACCACAATGCTGATGGTGTTGGGTGGCACTCTCCAGCTGTACTGCATGCTCCTGTAGGTGGTCCCTGAGACCAGGTGGCGCAGTCAGTGCCACCTTGAGCCCAGGTTCCAGGCTGGGCAGGAAGTTGGTGTTTGTCTTGGTCAACCTGGGTGTCAGCCGCTGCACAAGTTCATCAAACATGGCTGGAGGCATCCTCATGAAGTTCTGGAACGTCCGAGTGTCTTCGCTCCTGAGCTCCACCATCAGCTTGTTGTACAGTCCGTCCTCTGCTCTTCTGGTGAACCATCTTTGGACCCAGACTTTTTTTGGGTGCCTCCTTTTCTTCCTGTAGTAAGAGTTCACAGAGCCTGTAGATGGTTTCGCACTGTTCCAGAAGGATGGTGGCTGCCGAAAGGACTTTGTCACAATCCACGGTGGACATGACTGGATGCTGTGGAAGAGGAAGAGTCAGATGAAGGCTGCAGAGGTCTGCATAGGTTGGCTTCTGTTCTGAAAGTGAGATGCAGGTGAATTGCTCCCCCTTTTCATAGGCAGTATAGGTGTCCCTTTGCATCCTTTAGGCATCCTCTAGGCATCCTCTAGACATCCTTAATATCCGAGATAGGTCCCCTCTGCGAACGTTTTTTTCACTTTAAACACATTGTTTCCGTGCTGCATCCATTCTGCATCCATTCTACATCTGTTCCGCTTCCTCTCTGTGCAGCGGATGCCAAGCGGATATAGCGGATGCGTAGCGGATGCAGAACGGATGAACTGGATACATTTTCCACGCAAAAGTTTTGGGCAGCCCAAAACTTTTAGAGCTGATGAAACGTCAATAAACGGATGCTGGACGGATAGAGAGGAAGCAAAACAGAGGCAGTGAGTACATCGCGTTTTCGAATGGATGGCAAGGTTTTTTGTCCGTTTTACATCCTCTTTGTATCCGTTGGTTCAGTGTGACATGGGCTTAATATTGCATTCCATTTCTCTCTGCCAAGTGGTTAGGCTAAGTTTGTTTGAACTTTCCCTTTCTTTCTATTTATTAGTCAATTCTCCAAGCATTCCCTTGACTAAATTTGCATTTATTTTAATGGGCATTGGCATCTAATGATGAAGATGCCTAATGTTGACTTGACTAGTTGGAAAAGTTGTGTGATATAGATCCTCTTGGATTTTCCATCTTCCATCTTAAGAGTTTAATACATGATGTCTCAAAGAAGAACTTAAGGCCCTGTCACACTGCCCAACGGATGCAAAACGGACACAACGAACAAGCAAAATGTTCCATCCATTGTTATCCGCTCTCAAAAGGGGCAAAAATTTGCATAACCAGAGCAGATAACACGGACGCGGGGAGGACGCAGTGCGGATGGAAAGCGGATGCGGAACGGAAGCCCAGTGGATGGAAGCGGATGGGAGCGGATGGCACATCTGCTAGGCTTCCGGGGGGCCTCAGCAAAGCGGACGTGGAATGGATACAGCGGATGCACAGCGGATGCACAGCGGATGAAGCAGATGCACAGCGGAAGCCTAACGGATGCCTGGTGTTAATTGCACATGCGGGGGGGATGCATTGCGTAAGTCACGCAGATATAAAGGGAAGCAGCTCACACGTGGCCAGCATTCGGAGGAAAGACCTGCTGCAGGATACATGGAGTCCTTGCCTTCCCTGCCTGCATGCCTGCCTGCAAGCCTTGCTGCCAGCCTTCCTGCCAGCCTGCCTCCAAGCCTCCTGGCCAGCCTCCCTGCCATTCTTGCTCTCTGCCTGCCTGCCAGCCTTGCTGCCAGCCTGCCTTCCAGCCTCCCTGCCAGCCAGTCTGCCTGCCTGCCTGCCAGCCTTCCTGCCAGGCTTCCTGCCAGGCTTCCTGCCAGGCTTCCTGCCAGCCTTGGTGCCTGCCAGCCTCCCTGCCAGCCAGCATCCCCACAACCATGGGGAAGAAGTGAAAGCCTCAGCAACCTGCCGCCATCCCTGCCAAGAGGGTCAGGGCCACCCTCCTGCCCCCTGTCCCTGACTCTGCTTCTGCTGGGGCTCCTGCTGCTCGGGCTCGCTTTTCTGGTGCTGGAGCTTCTGCTGAAGGTGCTCCTGGTGGTGGTGCTTCTGCTGCTGCGTACTCTGCTGAAGCTGCTCCTGGTCCTGCTGGTCCTGCTGGTCCTGCTCGTGCTCCTGAACTTGCTTGTACTGCTCGTGCTCCTGCTCTTGCTTGTCCTGCTTGTCCTGCTCATGCTCCTGGTCCTGCTGCTGCTGCTGGTGGTGCTGCTGGTGGTGCTGCTGGGGCTCCTGGGGCTTACTCAACTGCTGCTGATCCTCATCCTGCTGATCCTGCTGCTGCTGCTGATGATGACGAGGATGATCCTGCTGCTGCTGCCGCTGCTGCTGCTGCTGTGGATGATGATGATTATGATCCTGCTGGTGATGATGATGATGATGATGATGATGATGATCCTGCTGGTGCTGCTGCTGCTGGTGGTGTGGAGGAGCAGCCCCTACCACCTGGGAGCCCCTCTGATGAGGGCCCATCTGGTCCTGCCAAAGGGAGGAAGAGGCGTATGTGGGGATGGGAGAGGAGGCAATACTTCATTGAGGAGGAACACGAGGATGAGGTGCTGGAGTGGCTGAGAGAGAATGACTATCTGTGGCGGAAGGGACACCGGCTGTACAGGGACACCAAAAGGAAGCAGGCTGCTTGGAGAGAGAGGGCAGAGAGTATGGGTTACACTTCAGAGGTGCTCCTCGGCTGGTGGAAGCACATGCACACCTGGTACGGGAAGCTGCACCTGAAGAAATCTGGCCAGGCCACAGTTAAGCTGATGGACAGAGAGACCTACATCATGGCCAGGTGCAGCTTCCTGGAGGGTGAGATCCGCCACCGAGGAGCACCAGCAGCCCCTCTCACTACCCTCTCTCTCCGGCAGCCTGCTGAGAGACAGTCCTCTTCCAGCCGAGAGTCAGTTCCTGTCTCCAGGCAGGTTTCTGTGGAGCGTGCCACGGCGGAGAACCCGCGGACAGCTGTTGGAACCGTGGGGGAGTGCGGGGAGGACTCCCTGGTGCGGTGGGAGAAAGGAGACATCGAGTCCACCACAGTCGCAGCCGCATCCACCCACCCCCCAGCTCCACCTCCACAGAAAGGCAGAGAGCCAGAGAGAAGGAGGGGCAGAGCCACACTGTCCTGCTGGAGATCAGGGACACCATCCGCACCCGTATAGATCTCCTCTCTCAGCTGGTCAGCACCGACTCGTCATCCTCCAAAAACAAGCCCTTCCTCACTTATGTCAACCAGACCCTCAAGAACATGGAGGAACCCCAGTACCAGGTGGTGAAGGACCGGATCACCGATCTGCTTTACAACCCTCCAGATCCAGAGGAACCTGCTCCCACCCAGTCCAGCTCTTCTCCTCCTCCACCACCACAGGTGATGTCCCTCCCATTCCAAGGCTTTCCACAGCCCCTCACCTACCAGGGCTATGGCTACCAGGAGGTCCAGCAGCACAGGCAGCAGCCCTTCTCAGTCCAGGCACAGAGTCATCGGACGACACCGTTGCCACCGGTTCCACTGATGCCACCAATGCCACCCACGACAATGATGCCACCAACGACAGCGATGCCACCCACGCCAGTCCTCACCCAGCTGCAGACCAGACAGCCCCACTACACTACTCCTTCCTCCACCCCACAGCCAAGCCCGGCCTCAGCACATCTCTCATCAGTACTGGGGCTGATACGCCATGGCATGGAGGAAAGAACTCTCAGCATCGCGGGTCTGAGCCAGCTGTCTGAGAGCTTCCTCAACACACCGTCCCCTGTTGTCCTCTCGGGGCCAGGCACCTCAATGACGATACAGAGCAGCACTCCAGCACCACCAACCTCCACAGCACCTGGACCCTTCACTCCTGAGACTGGGCACACCTCCGAGTGACCATTAAGAGTGCCAGAGACTCGGTAGCTGGCTACCTGTGGACTTTATTTGTACACTTGACTTGGGTCATTTTTTTTTGTAGCTTGTTGTTCTATAAAGTTTATCTTTCATTCACACACTTGCTTCATTTCTTTTTTTTGTAATGAAGTCTTGGTGGAAACTTTTAGAATTGGTTTAAGCCTTTGCATGCTTGTGGGATGGGTTAAGATAGCAGTGGGATGAGCAGGGATACCTGTGGGATGGGTAATAGCTGTGGGATGGGTAAGGATAGCAGTGGGATGGGCAGGGATACCTTTGGGATGGGTAATAGCTGTGAGATGGGCAGGGATACCTTTGGGATACCCGTGGGATAGATAAGCCTCCAGTGCAAGCATAGTGGGACTGTATGGTCAGCTCTCCCAGGTGCCACACCTTTGGCCCTTTATTATCAATAACAATGTAATCATTGATCCACACATTTCAACATGAACACAACTCTTTATTAAATGCCCTGTTCATTGTAGGCCCACCCAACATACATGGCCCAATCTCATCCATGTGATGAGACAGGCTGAAAGAAGCACCCATTAATCATCTATCATCCTGTCTTGCCACTCCACTGCTCCAGCTGGGGAGTTGCACCAGTATCTCAGGAGGTTGCGCTGCTTCTTCCCTTCATGTGAGGCTCTGTTGGGGCCTTGCACATCCTGAGTGTCTATCAGGTTTCGCCCTTGCCTCCATTCCCTGGGCTCCATGTCCCCATTCCCTTGCTGGAGACCACGAGCCTGTTCTGCAAGACTGGGTAGCGGGTGCGCATGAGATTGTGCAGGATGCAGCAAGCTTACACGATCCTCCTCATGGTCTCTGGGCGATGCTGCATGATGGTGAGAAGTACCTGGAACCTGTTGGCCAGGATGCCAAAGTCGTTCTCCACCACCCACCTTGCCCTGGATAGCCTGTAGTTGAAGATCCTCTCTTCACGGGTCAGGAGTCTGGAAGTGTAGGGCTTCATGAGGTAGGTTGTGAGGGAAAAGGCGTCATCCCCCATGATGAAGTAGGGCACATCTTGCGTGTCGTTGGGCAGGGGGTCTGGATCTGGAAAGCCCATGATGAGGTTGCCTTCCAGCCCCTGCTTGAGATCACTGGCGTTGTATACCTGGGCATCTGAACATGAGCCGCTGCCTGAAGCATCGATGTACATGAACTTGTAGTCAGCATCGACCATGGCAAAGTGGACGATGGTGAAGAAGCCCTTGTAATTGAAATAATTGGAGCCCGACTTGGGTGGTGCTTTGCAGGCCACGTGCTTGCCATCTATCGCTCCAACGGTGTGGGGGAAGTTCCACCTCTGATACCACTGCTGTGCAACCTTCTTCCATCCTTCATCAGTGGAGGGGCACTGGAGGAGCTCTTGCAGGTATTCTTCGATGATGCTGGTCTGAAAGTGAGATGCAGACGAGTTGCTCCCCCTTTTTATAGACAGTATAGGTGTCCCTTTGCATCCTCTAGGCATCCTCTAGGCATCGTTAATATCCGAGATAGGTCCCCTCTGCGAACGTTTTTTCCATTTTAAACGCTTTGTTTCCGCTAGGCATCCGTTCTGCATCCGTTCTGCATCCGTTCTGTGTCCGTTCCGCTTCCTCCCTGCGTCCGAGCGGATGTGAGTTTCGCAGATGCACAGTGGATGCCTAGCGGATATAGCGGATGCATAACTGATGCAGAACGGATGCAGAACGGATGCCTAGTGGATGCAGAATGGACGCATTGGATACATTTTCTGCACAAAAGTTTTGAGCAGCTCAAAAGTTTCTGAGCAGATGAAACATCAATAAACGGATGCTGGACGGATAGAGAGGAAGCAAAACGGAGGCAGTGAGTACATCACGTTTTGCAACGGATGGCAAGCTTTTTTGTCCATTTTACATCCTCTTTGCATCCGTTGGTGCAGTGTGACAGGGGCTTTCGCCTGTATCCCAAATTGCTTACTTTCTATCTGCAAGAGGTTTGGTAGTGGTGTTTCTTTGGAATATACAAACATACACACACACACACACACACACACACACATACACACACACAAATGAAAAGTAAGCATTGATTTACCATATGAACCAATGAAATCTAAGCTGAATCAGAATATATTATGGATATGAATGTATCACAGCAATCACAGCAATAGTCTAGAAGTTAATCTTGATGTGTTCTTCTCATTTAATTTCCCAAGAAATAGGACTTTGGTGGAATAACCATTTGTGCTGATTAAATGAATTCTGTTTCCATTAATTCTGGCTTTAAAAATAAATATTATCATTAAAAGAAATGCCTTCCTTCATGCTGTTCTTTTGAGAAGTTAATCCCTTAAGGATATTAATGAAAACCAGGAAATCTGGGTTTGAGGGTTCCTTCCTCTTTCTCTTTTAATCGTCAATATCAGATCCACATTAAAATGGGAATCATTCATAAAAACATTTTCATCAGGAGGGAGCTCTTAATAACAGATAATCAGAGTTGGAAGGGACCTTGTAGGTCATCTAGTCCAACCCCCCGTCCAAGTGGGAGACTCTATATCATTTCTGACAAATGGCAGTCCAATGACAAATGGCAGTCCATTTCTTTGCATGTGCAAGAAATCATTCAGTATATCAGAATTCTGAAAACCAATCACAGGTAAACCCCAAACTTCAAGAATCTGCTTGTTTTTTAAAAATTAGAATTGAAGCGAATGAATCAAGAAAGATGTCCAGGAATAGAGTTTGCTCCTAATGACTCCATGGTATAAAATTATTCCACCTTAGTTTAATTCTTATTTGCTTAAACACCCACACTTGCACATAAGTGATGGAAATAACAAGAGGGTTGCAAATAGAAGACAATACCATCTGTACCTCTTGGAAATTTCCAAGAATGAAGCTGGCTTGTTTTTTCTCTCTCCTCCTCTGGAACAATTCTGAAACAAAAATAGCCCAAAGCTACAATAGATTAAAAGGTCAAGGAAAATAAAAAGCAATTTGCTTGTTAAGACCGGGTATCATCACTGAAAAAGCCATCCCATCATGTTCTTTAGAGAAGACTCTCATTTGAAGCCTCTCAGAAAAAGGCCTCCAAAGAACATTGTAAGTCATGGATTGGGTTGGATACTTGCTGTTGCAAAGTTTAAATTCCTTTACTTCTTGTTATGTGAACAGATTTAGGCTGATACCTTAAACTGAAAGCTTACTGAGGGTGTAAAATTGTTGTTAAATCACACAGAAAAATCTTAAACACTACTAGTGTATAAAGGAACATAGGCAGTGATGGGATTTCTTTTGTATAACTTGGAAGGTTCCAAGTAGTCTTTTCTGATTGGCCAGAAAGGCCAGTAAAGGATTGGCTCATTAGGAACCAATCCAAGGAGCCGCTCAAAGGCGGCAAAGTTAAAATAATGTCATTGGCTACAAGCCGGCAGGCAAGCCTCTATATAAAGGGCTGCCGCTGTTAACTAATAAAGAGATATTTGTTGGAACCCAGTCTACCGCACGTCTTTTCCGAATGGAACACTGGCGACGAGGATGGGATCGTCCTAAAGCGGAGACCGAGCACGCGGTGAGAAAGCAACCACGCTAGATGAAATGGCTAGTAGCAACATGCCGCCCGCATCTTTTAACCCCAATGAAGAAGATTGGGAGTCTTATATCGATCGCTTCCTGATGTTTCTGGAGAGCAACGAAATGGAGGAAAATTTTTTGCGAAACTCGATTTGGCTCAGGCATATCAGCAGCTTCCAGTAGACCCAATAACGGCCGAAGCACAAACAATAGTAACACATAGAGGGGCATTCAAATGTAACAGGCTCCAATTCGGAGTAAGCGTTGCCCCAGGCATTTTCCAAAGCCTCATGGAACACCTATTAAAAGGGATAAAAGGGGTTGTTCCATACTTTGATGACGTCTTAATTTCAGCAAAAAACACGACCCAGTTAGAAGCAAGACTAAAAGAAGTGCTAACCAAATTTAGAGAATCCGGCCTAAAAGTAAAAAAGGAAAAATGCTGCCTGGCTACCGACTGCGTCGAATTTTTAGGGTATTTAGTTGACGAACAGGGTATTCACTCAACAGACAAAAAAGTCAAAGCAATTAAAGACGCACCCAGGCTAAAAAATAAAATGGACTTACAGGCATTCTTGGGTCTGATCAACTTTTATAACATATTCCTCCCCCACAAAGCAACAATAGCAGAACCATTACACTGTTTGCTGGATAAAAAAACTGTCTGGACTTGGGGTCATAAAGAACAAAAAGCATTCCAAAGCATAAAAGACTTATTAACCTCAGACACCGTTCTTATTCAGTTTAGTAATACACTTCCATTGACGGTCACCTGTGACACCTCACCTTTCGGAGTCAGTGCCATCCTGAGCCACCAATTACCTGACGGGAGAGAGGCACCTGTTGCCTTTTGCTTGAAAACGCTCTCCAAAGTGGAACGCAACTATAGCCAGCTAGACAGGGAGGCCCTGGCAATCGTCGCCGGAGTTAAACGTTTTCATGAATACCTCTATGGGAGGTCATTTTCCATTGTAACTGACCATAAACCATTACTGGGGATTTTGGCAGGGAACAAACCCACACCGAACATTCTATCCCCATGGATGAGTAGGTGGTCAGAATTCCTGGCCGCCTATTCATATACCTTGCTGCATCGCCCGGGAAACAAATCACCCATGCAGACGCTTTAAGCCGAGCACCATTACCAACCATAGAGGACGAACCGGCTCCAACCACCGCCGCCCTACAAGTAGAGACCTGCCCTGAACTTCCATTGTCTGCAAATGATGTCGCCAGAGCCACGGCGAAAGACCCAGTGACTGCCCGCGTTTTGACTTGGGTAGGTAAAGGCTGGCAGGAAAGCCAAAAGACTGAAGGTTTAAAACCTTTTCAGACTAGACAAACTGAACAGTCAATACAAAAGGGGTGTTTATTGTGGGGAGATCGGGTGGTAATTCCATCCAGACTGCAGGAAGAGGTGTTGAGTATGCTACATGAGGGCCACCCAGGCATAGTAAAAATGAAAAGCCTGGCCAGGAGCTATGTCTGGTGGCCTGGTATAGACAAGGATATTGAATGTTGGGTTGCAACATGCCAT
The DNA here is from genome assembly GCA_015471245.1 of Laticauda colubrina. Taxonomy (NCBI): domain Eukaryota; kingdom Metazoa; phylum Chordata; class Lepidosauria; order Squamata; family Elapidae; genus Laticauda; species Laticauda colubrina. The sequence continues at coordinate 2,168,032 of BLBF01000037.1, forward strand.
AAGTGTCAGAGAGCTAGACCCACACCACCGCAAGCACCCATACGGGACTGGGAGACCCCACGAGACCCTTGGTCTCGAATCCATATTGATTTTGCAGGACCAACCAGGGGCAACATGTTCTTAATAGTCATAGATGCATATTCAAATTGGTTGGAGGTTATAGTTATGTCATCCACAACAACCGACGCTGTTATAAAACAGCTAAACAAATTGTTTGCAACTCATGGTTTACCTGATGTATTGGTATCCGACAACGGGCCACAATTAATAGCTATACAATTCGAACAGTACTTATCATCCCTGGGTATACGCCATGCACTAACCGCACTGGCCCACCCGGCAGTGAATGGTAGGACTGAACGAATGGTCAGGTTTACTAAAGAAGGCCTAGAAAAATGGACTGTGGGGCTGTCCAAGACAAGCTGAACCGCTTACTTACACTACAACACATCACTCCCAGTAGTACAATGAACAAGAGCCTGGCAGAATTGTTAATGGGGAGGAAACTCAGATCCCATTTAGATAGACTGCACCCAAATTACACTTGTGAGAAACTCCCAAACTCGTCCAGCCAATACCGCACTTTTGAAATCGGCGACCTAGTCTATACAAAGAATTTTACCGGGGACCCTCTCTGGCTTCCAGCCACTATCACACAAATAACAGGCCCCCGGTCCTACCGACTAACCGTGGACGATGGAAGAGAATGGAAGCGGCACATAGACAAGCTTCGTTCCTGAAACATCGAGCATAAAATGACCGTGCAACCTCAAATAATAAAAATCAATGAAAACAAAACCAAGGGGGGGGGGAAAACACAAACAAATACAAAAGGTTGTGAAAATGAACCATTGAAATTAAATTTAGAACATCTAACCAACCAAAAAGAGCACTTACAGTTAGATGAAACCATCGAAAGTAGTCCAAGCGAAAGGGAAGCCCTCCTGGAAGGGGCCAGCCAGGCCAGCTCAACCAGCCCGGTTGAACCAGGAGGGAGTGGCAAAACCACCGGCCTGAGCAACTCAAGTGGTAGCGGCAATGCTGATTCACCCTTCCAGGCGGTTCCATGGAGATGAGCCAGAGAGACAGAGATCCCGACTGAACCGCTTGAAGTCCTAGTCGAGAATGAGCCACACAGGTCAACTAGGACCAGAAGAAGCCCCACCTACCTGCACGACTACGTTACTCATGTAGGACTGAACTAAAAGGGGAAGGGTGTTCTATATAACTTGGAAGGTTCCAAGTAGTCCTTTCTGATTGGCCAGAAAGGCCAGTAAAGGATTGGTTCATTAGGAACTAGTCCAAGGAGCCGCTCAAAGGCGGCAAAGTTAAAATAATGTCATTGGCTACAATCTGGCAGGCAAGCCTCTATATAAAGGGCTGCCACAGCTTGAGCTAATGTTCCGTTACTGTTTGCTGTTAACTAATAAAGAGTTATTTGTTGGAACCCGGTCTACCGAGCACCTTTTCCTGATGGAACAGGATTCAAATAATTTAACTGGTTTTCCCAGGGTCAGGTTGGTCATCATGGGAGGTGTGGTCCATTCCCATCCTCCAGCTCCACCACACATGCGGGATGAGCCTCCTGCAATGGCCAACCTGACCCTGGGTGAACCATTTGTAAAATTACTCCCCCTCCCCCCCGCTACCAAACTGGATCCTGGGCACTGTGCTGCAATGGAGAAATGGGAAATGGAGTGCCCAGCATGAGGGAAGGAGGAGGAGCAGGGAGAAAAGGGAAAGCAGCCTCCTCCTTCCTTTGCACCAACTGCTCTGTTTCTTCATTGCAACACAGTGAAGCACAGCACCCAGGATCCACTTTGATAGTGTGTGTGTGTGTGTGTGAGAGAGAGAGAGAGAGAGAGACAGAGAGACAGAGAGAGACAGAGAGACAGAGAGAGACAGAGTCAGAAAGAGAGAGAGAGAAAGAGAGAATTTAAAAACCAGTTTGTTCAAACCAGTGTGAACCAGTGAATCCCTCTACTGAACATAGATAATCATATTCTTTCTGCAGTGAGCACATAGCAAAGACAACTTTTTACAGGAATAACAGAGAGCAGGCAAAACATTTGGTGTCTACTGTACATCGATGTATCTATGTCATGTCTTGATAGCTGTACCACGTGGCTTTCCATTACTTTCTTCGGGGATTTTTATTTCCAAACTCCTAGTCTGGGAAATAAACCCTGAGATTTCTTGATTAAGAAATATTCAAGTTCATGTACTAACCAAGGATAACCAAAATCTATTGAGTTTAAATAAGTAAAATGCTTCTACTTGCTAAGATTGATAAATGGTGGTAATATTAATAAAAGTCAATGTTTGCTTAAACATAGTATTTCCAACTGAGATTGATTACTGAATGATGAAAAATGAAAGCACGTATATCAGGGTAGAATATCTACAGTATGAATAAAAGCCTGCTGTTCATTTATATTCTATAACTGTACAGCTCCATATTTCTCCTTTTAAAAGAGAACATGTAGAGGTAATCCTTGACTTATGACCACAAAGGAGCCCCAAACATCTGTTGCTAAGCAAAACAATTGTGAAGTGAGCTTTGCCCTATTTTATGACCTTTCTTGACACCATTGTTAAGTGAATCACTGCAGCTATCAAGTTACTAACTCTGTTCTTAAGTGAATCTGACTTCCTCATTGACTTTGCTTTTTAGAAGGGTGTGTCAGATGGTGTTCCATTCAAAATCCAAGAAAGACCCTCTTAGACTCCATTATTATAGAGAAAAGAAACTTTTACTGGAACTCAAGTGGTAGCATCAAAGGAATTCTAGATCTGAGGATTTATGCATGAAAAACATATATACAAAGTGATGGCAACGTTCCCATCCACTATAGTTCAAACAGTTCCTCTAATCAAAGATGTGCATACTGTCATGTGGGGCATCTTCAGGTGGTGATGCAAATATCTGGCTGTTGACCTTGGCCAAATTTGATAAAGAGCTGCAGTGGCGCAGTAAGCAAGTAAGCATAAACAATAACGTTTTCCCCAAGTTATACAGTTCATTCACTAAAACCTCCAGCACATTTCCCACCCCCACAATTATTTCACCCTCCCGCTGTTACTATGGCAGCTGAAAGATGCGAGAGAAAGGAAAGGAGTCTTGAAGGCTGACAGGATGATCACGTGACCCACCGGACAAGGCAACAGTCATAAATATGAGTCAGTTACCAAGTGTTTGAATTCTGATCACCTGACCATGTGGATGCTGCAATGGGTGTAAATATGAAAAATGATCATAAGTTACTGCTGTTGTAACTTCAAATGATTAACTGAATGAACTGTTGTAAATCAAGGACAACTTGTACTGTATGCCATAATTCTTTAGAAACTAAGGACTTTCCTTTGAACAGATGACTCTATTTTTAAAAAAGTTAATGTTGGCAAAAAAAAGAAGATTCAAATCATGTAGATTTGTGATTTCATTGCATATTGATTATAATTTAATAAGGTTTTACAATCACAAGAATCAATCCTGAACTCTTTTGACCAAACTTGGCATATCATAATTATAGAGGCCTTTATGCTAGAGCAGGGGTGTTAAACTTGCGGCCTATGGGCCGGATGTGTCATGCGCTGGCCATGCCCACCCCCAGTCTAGCAAAGGGGGAGAATCACAATATGTCACGTGACAATAACGTGACACCACGAGTTTGACACCCCTGTGCTAGAAAGTCTTGGCGAAATCCCCAGCAGTAATTATCAGTTTATTTTATTTTTTTAAAATAATGAAGTGAAACAGAGGTGCGATTGTATTTTGCGTTATAAATCCTTTCAAAGGGTTTAATTTAAAAGCTTAAATGGGGATGGGTTTATAAAGAAGGTATCAAGATTTATAAGCCCTTTGTTTGTTCATAAAATAGTGGAGGTGTATATGTGGTGCAATTGTGTAAAGCCATAGTGATTGCTGTGCCATAATACAGACAATTATTTCTCTCCAAGGAATGCCACAGATTTGTGTGCTGCATTCACTAATGTTCTGGACTGCTTTGGTGAGCCTTTGTGTTTCTACTAACCAGAGTGCAGTTTTAAAGTGATTTAACAGTGATCCTCTCTTTCTTTCTCCTGATATTACAGTTTGAGAGTACAGAGAAAGTAGTGATAGCCAAATCTGGCCCTACTAGGTAGATAATCTCCTGATTAGACAGGGACCTTAGCAAAGCTTTGTCTGAGGGTTGATAAATTTTCTTGATGATAGCAGTAATGGCCACAATATTGCAGTATACCTTATTGGATAAGGCCCAATGCTCAAGTCTATCAAAATCTTTCTGAATCTTGAATCTCTCTTCTAAAGTGTTGACAATTCCTCCCAGCTTAGTGTCAAATTTGATGAGTTCTCCTTCATGGCCTGATTTATGATGATGTTGAAGTGCACTGAGCCCACAACAGAACTTTGAGGTACTCTTGAGACGTAATACAATATGCCTGAACACCAACATGCTTGCAAATAATCTGAGACCTAAAGGCTCTTCAAATTAAGACAAAAAGAAACAAGAAACAGACACACTTGCAAGCCCCTGACATGTATTTTATTAGGGAATAAAAATAGTGGGTGGTGTGAACTCAATGCTTTGTTTGGAATTGTGTTTGCCTTCCAGGGCTGCAAGTAGGAAGTAAAACAGATGGGATTAAAAGAGATAGTAAAGAGCAATCTTGCTAGTTTACTTCTGATGAACAGATGTTTCAATAGAAATGAATGTTTTAGTTAAGGGTTGAACTGTGGAGTCCTTGGTGGTCTCTGAGCTTTCTTATAACTGTTTCATGACGCAACTAGATAACATCTTCACTGCTAAAATATTTGGTGGCTGTTTATATAAAGTGGCTTGCTCCACAATCCTTGATTATGCTGTTGTTTACAGTTTGTCTGAGTTCACAGTTCTTTAATTGAAGTATTATTTACTGGGCAGTTTTTGTTCTGTTATTAATCCGGGCATTAATCCCTGCTTATCTGGGTGTTGATTTCTGGGAAGGTGGTTTTATCCTTTTGTTTCCTTTTCAGCTTTTAAAATTGTCTCTTTTGAATGTTGTGTTTATCCCTGTGTGCCTGTTGATGCCTGATTTGTCTGAATGCTCACAGAAATCCCCTAGCATTTTTGGACTTGATCTAGGATGCTCACACTTTCCAAGTTGAAATTATGGTTAAGTCAGTTTATGTGTTTTCATGCAAATTTCTTCATATTTTCTGACTGCTAGTTGATGTTCATAGATGTGCTCTATCTTCTGCTTGTCTGTCCTACATAATGGTTGTTACAGTCCTCACATTATATGTTGTAGATCAGGGGTTGCAAACCTTTTGGACATCAGGGACCACCAAACTCATAATTTTAAATCCCAAAGACCAGAGACCCTGGGAAAATCTCAAAAAAACAAAACAAAACCCTGCAAGAAAATTCTCCACCCTGTTTTCCTACCAATCGATCATTCTTCAGGAATGATTATTCATTCATTCAGGATGCCATCTCTAGCTCCGTTCTCAGGGGGGAGAAAGAGAGAGAGAGAGACTTTTGGCTTCATGCAAGAAAAGCAGCAGAAGCAGCAGAAGTCTTTCTTTCTCTCCCCCAAACTCTGCCAGAAATTAGTCTTTGCCGGTGCAGCCTCTTGGAGCAGGGTGCCTTGCAGGGTCCCAAAGACTCATTTCTGGTGGAGTTTGGGGGGAGAGAAAGAAAGACTTTGCTCAGGGGTGGGATTCTACCAGTTCAGACCAGTTCTATAGAACTGGTTGTTATGATTCTGCGCAGTTCGGAGAACTGGCAAATTGTGCCCCTGGCTGGCTACTCCCCTCTCCATCTGCTCTTCTCCTCCTCCCAATCAGTCATTATTGTACATGCACAGCATCACTTGCATGCCCGACATCACTGACTCCATTCTCCCCCACCTAGTCATTCCTTAAGATATTTATTTTTTCCCCCCTCCCGACCATCAGCTGTTCCTGATGTACCATGATCCCCCTTGCTGTCTTACTGCTTCACCCAGGATGCTTCCCTGAGACCCAGGAGGCAAAAAAAAAGCACATGGGTGTCTGTGTGCTGAGGCCCTTCACCCATGCTCCATTTTTTGCCTTCTTAGGAGCAAAAATGCTCCCCCAAGAGGCTTCCCTGAGGCCCAAGAAGCAAAAAAACGGGAGGGGTTTGCTGCCCCCCAAAACAGAAAAGAAAAAAGAAGCCATGCCCACCCAGTCACATGGCAACACCCACCTAGCCACACCCACAGAACCAGTTGTTAAAAAATTTGAATCCCACCCTTGCTTTTGCTGCTTTCCTTGCGTGCAGACAAAAGCAGAAGGAGAAAGAAATGGAAAAAAGAAACCTGGTGGCCAGGCCAGGTGTGTGGGGTGAGTGAAGCAAGTTCCCCCCTCCTCCTTTTCCCCTCTGCTCTCACTACCTTGTGTTGTTCACAATGCAAGCGACATAAACCTTGTGTTCCTGCAGGCCATGTGGGCGGCGCAACCCTGTGTTCCTGTGCAGTCTGGATTGATTAGTTTATTTTATTGTCATTGCACCTCGTACAAAAAAATCAAACACCATCTTCAATGCATATCATGACCATGAAAATAAACACAAACACACATCCTTCACACTCCACATTAATTGCTTGGGGGGTGCTTTGGGGGTGACATTTCTTTGTGGACCACCAGAATTTTCTTGCGGACCACAAGTGGTCCCCGGCCCACTGATTGGTGACCACTGTTGTAGATTACTCCTAGATTTTATAGGAATAATTGTCCTCCTCCTCCTCCATCACCACAACTGCAACTGGTATTTTAGCCTTATAAACTATTAATCTACATCAATGCAGTTTTTCTAAGTACTCTAAGGATTAATTTTAACACCCCCCAAAAAAGATAAAGTATTAATAATCTGTTGAATGCCATAAATGCAATCAACTGATTCAATTCCATCCTAGAAGAAGCAACAGCTCATAAACTGTTCTAAATAGTTCTCTATCATTTCCCCAATTCTTTCCTTTAAAAAAAAAAATCTGTTTAAATGAAAGCTGCCTGTGTTTTTAACCCATGAAAATTATACATGGAATGAAGGGAAAAAAAAAAAACCTGTTAATTAGGTATATGAGTAGCAATAGGATCAAAGCCTTAATACAGAATAGACTGAGCTTCTTTGATAGCATGCTTCAGAATTTATGACTTGTGAGTTCAGCAATGTACCTGCCCATGTTCTGTTTTAGTTTGACTAATTTCTGGAAGTCTGGTTCTTTCTTATTCCTTCAATGATCTGGTCCTAAAGGTTTCCTCTATATATCAACATGGTTGTATTGTACCTCTTCTGGTCTTGATGGTGTTCAGATTCCACTAGTTTATGGTCAGAGAACCTTCCTTTAGACAGCGATGTTCCTTGGTTTGGATTTGTTGATTCAGCCCAAATTTAGTCCAAACTAGAAACTTCTTTCCAACTATTATTTGAAACAATATTTTCTGAATGGCTTATTAATCCTTAGATTTGCAAATCAGATTGATTCATGCGTCTCCTATATGTTAATTTTCTCAGCTGAAGGAACCATCCAGGGGCAAATGAATCATAAATACCATTTAAGATTCATTAAAGAAAAGCTCCCAAATATATGCCCAGAAGATCTGATAGACTTCAATTCTCATTATTCCCAGGAAGCAGGGCAAATTTAATGTCCTTCAGACATGTTAATGTAAGGCTACATTAACAGTATTTTGTAAGTCAGAAGGTACAAACTACCCACCATCACTTCAAAATGCTTGACCAGTGAGGATGCTTCCTAAGTTTCTTGCTCTGCAAGTTAAATGTCTATGGCAGGGGTGTCAAAATCACGTTGTCATGGCAGCATCATGTGACATAGTGGGACTTTTTCCCCCTTCGCTAAACTGGGAATGGGCATGGCCAGCATGTGACAGTCCTGGTCTGTGGAGATTCTCAGTCATCCAGGTCATGGTTGTCCGAAAGGTACTTTTCCAAGAGACACCTGGACTTACTGCTTTTTCTTTAAAGATGTTTAGCTTCTCATCCAAAAAGTTTCTTAAATTCTGTCTGGGTAGTAGGGAATGGAAGAATTTATATTCCTTGCAGACAGCTGGTTATTTGCATTCTTTTAGCTAGTTGTTAAGGTCACTTGGAGGTTTATCTGTGTCATTAGGGTCACCTGACTGTTGAAAATGGATGTGGAGCCTTTTTGGAACTGCTGAAAGGACTGTGTTGTAGATTGGAGATAGATGATGTTGTATCTGTTGAGAGAGGGCTGTTGAATTTTGACGTAGGTGGCCCATCAGGACAAGATTTAGCGATCCATCTACATTTAAAATACAAAAACCATTCTTTTGAAGACAGCAAAGTTCACTTTTTGCACAGAGAGAACCTCTGGTTTGAAAGAGGGGACAAAGATGCCATCTATGTCAAAATTGAACAGCCCTCTCTCAACAACAGAGGGGGAGGGATACAACACCACCTATCTCCAGTCTACAACACAGTCCTTTCAACAGTTCCAAAAAGGCTCCACAACTATTTGCAACACAGGTGAACTTAACAAGGTCTGCAAGAAATATATATCCTTCCATCCCCCACCATCCAGTCAGAGCTGAAAAAACTTCTTGGATGAGAAGTGAAACATATTCTGTTGTGTTCGCGAAGAATGAGACTCGAGACCAGCATAACTTCAGCTCTTTTATTTAGTTCTTAAATTCTGTCTGAGCCAGGAGCCACGGCAGCCCTTTTTTAGAGAAAGGCTGTTCGCGACTCATGGCCAATGACGGCTCCTTGATTCTCCCGCCGCTGAGGTGGCCAATCATAGGCTAGCTATTTTTGGCCAATCACTGTCGAGTAGAATACCAATCAGATTCAAGTGTTTGTGGACCAATGGGAATAGAGTATTTGTCCCCAGGTCCAGGTGGCTGCCTTGTCCAATAGTTTATGTAGTGGTTCCGCCGTCGTTGCCTTCTGTGGCAGAAAAATGTTGTAAAAATTGATAAGTCCCAAGAATGCTTATAATTCTACTTTGTTTTTTGGTCTAGGTGCTTCTTTGATTGCTTTGATTATTTTATCTGTGGCGTGGATTCCCTCTTTATCGATTAGGCACCCCAGGAATTTGACTTTTGAGGTGGCTAGCTGACACTTTTCTTTTTTGACCTTGAGTCGCGCCTTTTGGAATCTTTGTAATACTATTCTGAGACGAGCTTCTAGTTGTCTCTCATTGCTGGCTGACATTAGCACGTCATCAAAGTATGGGACTACCGCTTTTATCCCTTGTAACAACCATTCCATCAGGCTTTGGAACACCCTTGGGGCCACGCTGACTCCAAATTGCAGTCTTTTGCATTTGAAGGCTCCCCTATGAGTCATGATCGTTTGTGCCTCTACTGTTTTGGGGTCGACTGGCAATTGTTGGTCTGCTTGTGCAAGGTCGAGTTTTGCGAAAACCTTGCCTCTCCCCAATGAGTGTAACAAGTGTTGCACTACTGGAACAGGATATGAGCTTTGCTGCAGTGCATGGTTTAGGGTGGCCTTGTAGTCACCACAGATTCTCACGGACCCATCTGGCTTAATTGGGGTCATGATTGGGGTTTGCATTTAGTGTGGTCAATTGGTTCCAATATGCCTTGTGCTATGAGTTTATTTAGTTCCTCATCAATCTTCGGTTTTAATGCGAAGGGTACTCGCCTCGCTTTTCACCTAATAGGAGCTATTGTCGGATTTAAATTAAATGATATGGGGGATGCTTGGTACTTGCCTAGTTTCCCATCAAAGACGTCCTAGAACTCCCTCATTAGGTTTTCCTCCCAGTCTGTCTCAGTGACGCTGTTGATGCCAGTCACTCCGATTCCCAGGGGTTCGAACCACTCGAGTCCCAACAGGCTTGGGCGGTTCCGGTCTATGATGGTTAGAGGCAGAATTTTTGTGTGTTCTTTGAAGGTGACTTGGAAGTGTCCGAGTTCAACTATGGGGATCCTGTTTCCTTGGTAGCCTTTTAGTATCAGCGTTTGGTTTTCTAATTCGGTTCTGCCAATATGCAGTATCAGTCTTTTAATGGTATTCCATGATACCATTGATAGATATGATCCAGAGTCCACCTCCATCTCACATTCCTGGCCCTCAATCCTGACTGCCACATGTACTTTTCGGCCATTGGTTGCATTTGAATGACCAATAGTAATAGTTTGGTGTGTTTCTTCTTTTCTGTAGTTTTCATTTAGCCGCTTGCCTTTGCTTTCTCGACTCTCATAGCTCCATGTTTGTCTTTCTTTTATCCTTGGTGGTGTGTTGTCTCTACGTTGGGGGCTGTAGCTCTTATGGTTTTGGCAGACTCTTGCTATGTGTCCCCGTCTCTCACAGTACCGGCACATAGCGTCTAGGAAATGGCACTTGGAACCGGGGTGGTCTCCTCCACACCTGGCGCACTGGAACCCTGACTTATGTCCTTTCTTCTCCTGTCTATTTCATTCAACCTGGAATCTGTGGATCTCCTCTTCATCGTCGTCGATCTCGGACAATGATTCACTATCCGCATAGTGTGTGATGGTCTTGTGTGTGTTCTCTGACTTTTTCTGTGGAATTTGGCTTGTTTCTGCCGGTGTTTTTGGTGTTGTCGCATTCATTTGTTGCATTTTGGCTGCTAATTTTTTAGCTGTTTCAGCTGCCATGGCCTCAGTGATAGCCTCAGTGAATGTAATTTTTGGTCAAGTTGGCAGTCGGCTTTGTAGGGTGAGATCTCTTAGACCAAGGACCACGTGATCCCTCATGCCCTCATCCATGTTGAGGAACTCGCATGCCCCTCCAATGTCCCTGAGAGCTGCTACGAAGTCTGAGATGCTCTCACCTTCTCTCTGATCCCGTTTGTAGAACTCATGTCTCCAAATAAGGCTGGAGACAGTCAGTGCGTAGTGAGCCTTCAGTAATTTTTCCAAATCTGGCCAGGCCATCTGCTTTACATCCTCCGGTTTGGCTAATGCCTTGGCCATCTTGAATACTGTGGACCCACAGTGTGTCAGGAACACGGCCCTCTTTCTGTTGTTGGAGATTCCTTGCAAGTCGTTGCTTTCCAGGAACATGAGGAATCTGTCGATGTATGATTCCCAGTCCTCCATCGCTGGATTGAATGGTGCAGGTGGCGAGTTGGTTCTGGCCATTACGTCTGCTCAGTTCTCATTGCCACGTTCTCGACTGGTCTTCTTGTCTCAGAATCCCATCCACAACATCCTCAGTGTTGTGTTCACGAAGAATGAGACTCGAGACCAGTATAACTTCAGCTCTTTTATTTAGTTTTTAAATTCTGTCTGAGCCAGGAGCCGCAGCAGCCCTTTTTTATAGAGAGGCTGCTCGCGGCTCGCGGCCAATGATGGCTCCTTGATTCTCCCGCCACTGAAGTGGCCAATCATAAGCCAGATATTTTTGGCCAATCACCATCAAGTAGAACACCAATCAGATTCAAGTGTTTGTGGACCAATGGGAATAGAGTATTTGGAGTATGCTAATATGTAACATATTCAAAAGAAAAACCAGAAAGACCAGTTGCCTCTTGAAAAAATCACCTTTGGGACTCTGAAAGTTGAGCGAATGAAGGCTCCTGCTCCTGTAGGAGCTCCTGCTCCATTTCCTGTCTAATTTACTTGGAAGCCTGACATGGTGCATGGAAGCTGTAGGGGCCTGGATGGGGTATATAGCATCTCCCTTCCTGAACAACCTCCTTCCTAAGATTAGAGCAGCCTGAACTTCCATTGGCAAGGGGTTTGCTGGTTGTGAATATATGCACTCACTCACTCACTCGCTTCACTTGCATGCGCTGCTTTGGGGCTGCAACGCAGCTTCAAACAGTCAGCTAATCGACTGGGCAGGAGAAAAGTTAGTTATTTAGAGAAAGCATAGCACATGGGTGGGTGGATGGGCTCAGCCAGAGATCACAGCAAGGGATTTGCTTGAATCT
>BLBF01000037.1:2190409-2206044 GCA_015471245.1 Laticauda colubrina
ATAATAATAATAATAATAATAATAATAATAATAATAATAATAATAATTGTTGTTGTTGCTGTTGTTATTATTGTTGTTGTTGCTTTTATTATTATTATTGCTTTTACTGTCATTGTACATCATGTGTGCAACAAAATTGGTTTAACTACTACTGGTGCAGTCCACATAAGAATACAAGACAACATGAATAGTATAGAGAATAATCCTTATACAAGTAATTGGGGGAGGCTGGAAACACTAGTCATATATCTTCATAGTATGTGGAGTGATTGTGATTATGTTTAGGAGTCTGACAGCCCATGAGTAGAAGCTGTTTTTAAAACTGTTGGTCTGGCTGGCTATAGATATTGCCTGTATTCAATGGAAAGAAATGCCTACAACTAATTCCTAACCACCACACATAAAGCAATTGAGAAGGTTGCTTTCTTCTTTTTCAATTATTTGGAGTCAGATGCATTTCTCTTGCCTTTTAGAGAATTTTCTATGACATTCTCTAAGTCTGTGTTGTGATTTGGCACTTGGGGTTGGTGCTGATCCAAGACTGACAATCCTATGTTTTTAAATCTAATATACTTTTCATATTTTGTAATTCTGCAGTCCTTTGAATTCTAGTTTGTCTACTAAATTGTCTCCCACTGGAGAATCAATATGTTTGAGTTCCTCTAGACAGGGTCTATATTCAATAATCCTTGCTGTCTCTTCCATTTCTGTCATCTCAGGAGAGAACTTTATTTCTGCTATTTCTATAAGATCCAGGCTAGCAGGTGAAACATCTTTTCTTACAGCACTTCCTACCAGTAGGATTTAAATAGATGTTTTATTATTGAAATGGATTTGCTAATCTAACATTGCGCAAAAGAAATCTAGACACCTATAAAGAAGCAAAGACTTTATGACTATATGTTGTTATTATTGTGTGGCTGGACAGCACAAAAGATTAATAGCTTCACCACTGAAAGAATATTTTGTTTTTCTTGGCTTTGCAAGTATGTGAACTGTTAGTTCCAGCAAGAAAATGGAAAGGTTTTTAAGTGAGCTTTTAAAAGGGTAAGTGCATTACTCAATTTTTTTTTTTTCTCTAGTAAATCTGGGCTGGTGCAGAGAATCCAAACAAATCTCCTGATATCCATTGCATAGATATGTGTGCGTATGTTTTCTTAAGTTTTCACGGGTACTTACTCAGGTATGCAGCTTTGTTCGGGAATTTTCCCACCTCATTATAGTTGTGCTTTTACGTTGTAGCAATGTTTTGACAGAATTGTGACAATACAGAAGCCTGATGATGGCAGATGAGATTCTGCCGAAACGTTGCTACAACTTTAAAAGCACAAACACAAAGGAAAAGCCCCTGTCACACTGCACCAACGGATGCAAAGAGGATGTAAAATGGACAAAAAAGCTTGCCATCCGTTGGTTAATGCGATGTACTCACTGCCTCCGTTTTGCTTCCTCTCTATCCGTCCAGCATCCATTTATTGACGTTTCATCCGCTCAGAAAGTTTTGAGTTGCTCAAAACTTTTGCGCAGAAAATGTATCCAATTCATCCGTTCTGCATCCGCTACGCTTCCGCTAGGAATCCGTTCCGCATCTGCGCAACTCGCATCCGTTCGGACGCAGGGAGGAAGCGGAACGGATGCAGAACGGATGCAGAACGGATGCTTAGCGGATGCAGCACGGAAACAAAGCATTTAAAATGGAAAAAACCTTTGCAGAGGGGACCTATCTCGGATATTAAGGATGTCTAGAGGATGCCTAGAGGATGCCTAGAGGATGCAAAGGGACACCTATACTGCCTATAAAAACGGGGAGCAACACATCTGGATCTCACTTTCAGACCAGCAGCCCTGCTGCAGACCTCTGCAGCCTTCATCTGCCTCTTCCTCTTCCACAGCATCCAGTCATGTCTACCATGGATCGTAACACAGTCCTTTTGGCAGTCACCATCCTTCTGCAACAGTGCGAAGCCATCTACAGACTCTGTGAACTCTACTACGGGAAGAAAAAGGGGCGGCCAAGAAGCGTCTGGGTACGAAGATGGTTCGCCAGAAGAGCAGAGGACGGACTGTACAACAAGCTGATGGTGGAGCTGAGGAACGAAGACACTTGTGCATTCCAAAACTTCATGAGGATGCCTCCAGCCATGTTTGACGAAGTTGTGCAGCGGCTGACACCCAGGTTGACCAAGGCAAATACCAACTTCCGGCCCAGCCTGGAACCTGGGCTCAAGGTGGCACTCACTCTGCGCCACCTGGCCTCAGGGACCACCTACAGCAGCATGCAGTACGGCTGGAGGGTGTCACACAACACCATCAGCATTGTGGTCAGAGAAGTGGTGCAGGCCATCATCGAAAAATACAAGGAGGAGCTCCACCAGTGCCCCTCCACTGAAGAAGGATGGAAGAAAGTTGCAGAGCAGTGGTATCAGAGGTGGAACTTCCCCCACACCTTTGGAGCGATAGATGGCAAGCACGTGGCCTGCAAAGTGCCAGCCAACTCAGGGTCCATTTATTTCAACTACAAGGGCTTCTTCAGCATCGTCCTCTTTGCCATGGTCGATGCTGACTACAAGTTCATGTACATCGATGCTTCAGGCAACGGATAAGCTTCAGATGCCCAGGTATACAATGCAAGTGACCTCAAGGGTAGGCTGGAACGCAATCTAATCGTGGGCTTCCCAGATCCAGAACCCCTGCCCAATGACACACAAGATGTGCCCTACTTCATCGTGAGGGATGACGCCTTCTCCCTCACAACCTACCTCATGAAGCCCTACACCTCCACACTCCTCACCCGTGAAGAGAGGATCTTCAACTACAGGCTGTCCAGGGCAAGGCGGGTGGTGGAGAACACCTTTGGCATCCTGGCCAACAGGTTCCAGGTACTTCTCACCACCATGCAGCATCGCCCAGAGACCGTGAGGAGGATCATGGAAGCTTGCTGCATCCTGCACAATCTCATGTGCACCCGCTACCCAGTCTTGCAGAACAGGCTCGTGGACCTCCAACAAGGCAATAGGGACATGGAGCCTGGGGAATGGAGGCAAGGGCGAAACCTGATAGACACTGAGGATGTGCAAGGTCCCAACAGAGCCTCACGTGAAGGGAAGAAGCAGCGCAACCTCCTGAAACACTGGTGCAACTCCCCAGCTGGAGCAGTGGAGTGGCAAGACAGGATGATAGATGCTTAATGGATGCTTCCTTGTGCCTGTCTCATCACACTGATGAGATTGTGCCATGTATGTTGAGTGGCCCGACAATGAACAGGGCATTTAATAAACAGTTGTGTTTATGTTGAAATGTGTGGATCAATGATTACATTGTTATTGATAATAAAGGGCCATAGGTGTGGCACCTGGGAGGGTGGACCATACAGTCCCACTATGCTTCCACTGGAGGTTTATCTATCCCACAGCTATTACCCATCCCAAAGGTATCCCTGCCCATCCCACAGCTATCTCAACCCATCCCACTGCTATCTTAACCCATCCCACAAGCATGCAAAGGCTTAAACCATTTCTAAAAGTTTCCAGCAAGACTTTATTAAAAAAAAAGAAATGAAGCAAGTGTGTTAATCAAAACTACACTTTATTAACAACAAGCTATAAGACAAAAATGAGTCTCTGGCACTCCTCTTGGTCACTCAGTCTCAGGGGTGAAGGGTGCAGGTACTGTGGAGGTGGCTGGTGCTGGAGTGCTTTTCATCAGCTCCTCCAGAAGCAGAAGCAGCAGAAGCCCCAGCACCAGAAGAGCGAGCCCGTGCTGCAGAAGCCCCAGCAGAACCAGAGTGAGGGCCAGGGGGCAGGATGGTAGCCCTGTCCCTCTTGCAAGGGCTGGCAGCAGATGGCTGAGGCTTGCTGTGCTTCAACATGGTTGTGGGGTTGCTGGCTGGCAGGGAGGCTGGCAGGAACCAAGGCTGGCAGGGAGGCAGGCACCAAGGCTTGCAGGAAGGCTGGCAGGCAGGCAGGCACCAAGGCTGGCAGGCAGGCTGGCACCAAGGCTTGCAGGAAGGCTGGAAGGCAGGCTGGCACCAAGGCTGGCACCAAGGCTGGCAGGGAGGCAGGCACCAAGGCTGGCAGGAAGGCTGGCAGGGAGGCAGGCACCAAGGCTGGCTGGCAGGCAGGCATGAACCAAGGCTGGCAGGCAGGCAGCACCAAGGCTGGCAGGCAGACTGGCTGGCAGCAAGGCTGGCAGGCAGACTGGCTGGCAGCAAGGCTGGCAGGCAGGCAGACAGCAAGGCTGGCAGGGAGGCTAGCAGCAAGGCTGGCAGCAAGGCTTGCAGGCAGACATGCAGGCAGGAAAGGCAAGGCAGTCGATGTGTCTGGAAGCAGGTCTTCCCTCTGAATGGCAACCTGCTTCCATTATATCCGCAGAGCTGACGCAATGCATCCTCCCCGCATGCGCAATTAACACTTGGCATCCGCTAGGCTTCCACTGTGCCTCCGCTGTGCCTCCGCTGTGCATCCGCTCTGCATCCGCTCTGCATCCGCTGTATCCGCTTTGCTGAGGTCCCCCGGAAGCCTTGCGGATGTGCCATCCACTCTCATCCACTTCCATCCGCTGGGCTTCCGTTCCGCATCCGCTTTCCATCTGCCCTACGTCCTCCCTGCGTCTGTGTTATCTGCTCCGGTTATGCAAATTTTTGCCCCTTCTGAGAGTGGATAACAACGGATGGAACATTTTTCTCGTCCGTTGTGTCCGTTTTGCATCCGTTGGGCAGTGTGACAGGGCCTTAAGAAATAGCAATTACAACTCTCTAAGCGGTTTACAGAGTCACCCTATGGCCCCCAACAATCTGGGTCCTCATTTTACCCACCTTGGAAGGATGGAAGGCTGAGTCAACCTTGAGACTGATGGGATTTGAACTGCCAAATTGTAGGCAGCTGGCTGCAGTTGAAGTAGCTTGCAGTACTGCACTTTAACCACTGAACCACAGAAACTCATCTTGTTTGTTCAGAAGTTAAACAGAGTCGACCAATAAGCAAAGGAAAACTAAAACTCTGGTCTGCTTTTGCTATGCTTGAATCATAGGGATGGGTGATGGTGATAGAAAAGGTGAGATTCTGTCTACAGAGGATACTTCATGTAGACCAGGCTGGCTGGGGAATTCTGAGAGTTGAAATCCATAAGTCTTAAAGTTGATAAGTGTGGAGGCTTCTGATATAGACTAAGTCGCTAAGGATTGAATACACTTGATGGATTTGGGACCAATTCACACAACCAAATTGCCCCAATGTAAGTATAGGCCACTTATTCTTTCTTGATAGCAGAACACAGGATGCCATCTTTTGTCTGCCTTCCCTTTTGCTGTGGTGTGTCAGAATCCATTCACTTAAATTTTATTGAAGGCACAGCTGGTTTTAATCAGTGGCTTAGATAGCTAAAGTCTTAGTGAGAGCCTGTGCCACCATGTCTTCTGAATCATTTTAAAGAAAATCCTTGGATCAGCAGGAAGTGGTGCCATCAATCAATGTGGGGTGCTATGTTCCCTTGAGCTAGCACCCCACATTCTAACTGGTGATTATGTTTTCAATCACCAGAATATTCAATCTCTCTGATCACTGGTTGCTGCCTCCAGGATATTTTGTCCTGGACTGCTAGTCTCTTCCTTCCACCCTCCCTCCCTCCTATGGTGGGATTCACAATTTTTACTACTGGTTCTGTGGATGTGGCTTCATGGGTGTGGCTTGGTGGGTGTGGCAGTGGTTTGGTGGGCATGGCAGGGGAAGAATACTGTAAAATCTCCATTTCCTCCCCACTCCTGGGAGACGGTTACTGCAAAATCGCATTCCCTCCCCACCCCACTAATCTGCTTTCCAGCTCCATTCTCCTGTTCAGGGCAACCAAAGAAGACCCAGCTGATCAGTTGGGATTCGGGAGGCAGAGATAGAGGGAGGGCAGGGCCAATCAGAGGTGGTATTTTCCGGTTCTCTGAACTCCTAAAAATTTCTACTACTGGTTCTCCAGAACTGGTCAGAACCTGCTGAATACCACCTCTGCCACCCTCCCTCCCTCCCTTCCTAGAAATGGGGATTTCTCTCTCTTCTGCTGAATGTATTGAACTAATTGAACCAAATACTTAATGTGCTTTAAAAAAAATGCACATGTGTGTGTGTGTGTGTGTGTGTGTGTGTGTGTATTCCATCATTCATTCATTCATTCATGCATGCATGCATGCATACATACATATACATATACTATATATATATAAGCTTGCCATGAATAGAACAAGACAGTTCAATTACCATATTCCCCCCTCTTTCTTCTACATAAAGATAATTACACTAATTTGACAATGAGCCAAACGTCTAGCGCAACAGACCCCACATCTTTGCTCTTGAGTTATAGTGTTAATCATGGTACAGTTGGGCTAAGCATCTGTGGTGTTACTTGCAAAATGTTGCAGCTTCTCCCTGCTTTGAACAAAATGCAATTGTCCTGGATTCTATATCCTCCCTTTTTCAATAGAGAACAAGAGATTATCATTTTCCCATCTATACCCCAATGAGTACTGCACTCCTCTGCTTTCAACAGAATACCCTATATCATCAGGCTTGAGATTTTGGGCTTGGACAACCTTGAACTATGCTTCCTATGGTTAGACTTAAGCGTAGCACACAAAATTATTTGCTATTTCCTACCAGTCAATGACTACTTCAGCTTCAACCGCAACAATACAAGAGCACACAACAGATACAAACTCAATGTAAACCGCTCCAAACTCGATTGCAGAAAGTATGACTTCAGCAACAGAGTGGTCAATGCCTGGAATGCTCTACCTGACTCTGTTCCTCAAACCCCCACTCCTTTAACCTCAAACTATCCCCTATTGATCTCACCCCATTCCTAAGAGTTCTGTAAGGGACATCCATAAGTGCACCATTGTGCCTCCCGTCCCTGTCCTATTGTCCCCATTTATTTGTACCTATTTCCTGTATTCTTACTCATGTTTACACTTTTACCTATTACCTTGTGATTGACAAATCAAATAAATAAATAAATAAATAAATAAATAAATAAATAAATAAATAAATAAATAAAAAATTCCACATCTTGCTATTTTCATCAGAGCATCATTTCATCACACACAGATTAGAATTTGTCCTGAATTAAGGTGCTTACCTTTTGGTCAGCAGTGTTGTATGAACATCATAGCCTATTGCAAGGTGGAAGAGTGGAAGTGGATCCCACTAAGAATGCTGAAAGTGTGGTTAAGAAAAATATCTCATTCCATTTTTGAATAATCAGAGTTTCTTACTAATGAAAATGCGAATGAGAGCATTGTGCAGATACTCCTCAACCTTCAACCACAATTGAGCCCAAAATTTCTGTTGTTAAGCAAGACAGTTGTTAAGTGAGCTTTGCCTCATTTTACAACCTTTCCTACCACAGTTGTTAAATGAATCACGGCAGTTGTTAAGTTTGTAACAGTTGGTACGTGAATCTGGCTTCCCCATTGACTTTGCTCATCAGAAGATCACAGAATCCAGGACACTGCAACTGTCATAAATACATGACAGTTGCCAAGCATCCGAATTTTGATCACGTGAATATCAGGATGCTGCAACAGTCATAAGTGTGAAACACCATCATAAGTCACTTTTTTCAGTGCCATTGTAACTTTGAACAGTCACTAAACAAACTGTTGTAAGTAGAGTTCTATCTGTACTATAGCTGATTCTAGAGTAGGATATACTCTAGAATAGATTCTACTCTCTTCTCGAGATGAGTAGTCACTGTTATACTGCACCATGAAGCATTTATCCAGAAAGAGGCACTAGATTTTTTCCAGTGCTCAGCCATCTTAATTGGGTTTTCTAGATTTCTTTCCCTCACTCCTAGGCATGGAAATCCCCTCTCCCAAGAAACAGATTGGCATCTATATCACACTGGATGAGGTAACCCCTAACTCTCACTATTTTTCTTTAGCTGATTTGAAATGAAATGAAAGATAAACTGGATCCAAACCATAACTACATATAACAGAGATCCCATTCTTCCAAACAACACAGTATTTCATATATAATTTGTATCCCATCTTTATTATTTTTACAAATAATGCAAGGGAGCAAATACATCCAACATACCATCCTCCTCTTATTTTTTTTCACAGCTCTGTGAGGTGGGTTGCACTGAGAGAGAGTGAGTGGCCTATAGTCACCCAACTGTCTTTCAGGGCTAAGATGGGACTTGGTGTCCGTCCTCCTTTCTAGCTTGGTGCCTTAACCAGTAGGCCAAACTGGCTCCCATTTGAATATCTAGATCAGGTGTCTTCCAACTTGACACCTTTAAGACTTGTGAACTTCAATTCCCAGAATTCGTCCTCCAGTCATGTTAGCTCAGGAATTCTGGGAGTTGAAGTCCACAAGTCTTAAACTTGCCAAGTTTGAAGACCCAATGTAGGACATCCCAGATATAGAGATGCTTTATGCCCTACCTCTCCAGGGTGTGTGTGTGAGATACATTCCATGAAAATAACCCTTTAGCCAATTTCCACAATATTATAAAGTGATTCGAGATTGAGAGGCCAGCCCAAAGTCACATTCTGTGTTTCCATGACTTTGTGTCTCTCTAGGTCTAGTCCAATTTCATTATGCCACATTTTGAATCAAACTCACAAAAGGAAAGGCAACGTTAGGAATCAGGTTTTGAAACAACAGGCAAATGCAAGAATATAACCACACTGGACATTTGGCACTTAAACTAGAATGAGAGTTATATTTCAGAAATGCCTTGCTGTTAGTACTGTTAATGAAATACTGTAGATACAAATCAAGATTTCTTATAATTACACAGACACTTAGCAGAACATTACATAAGGAAGAATATTTAATCCAAATGCACTGTAGTTTCATCAACACTTTTCTTTATAGAGAGAGGGAAAGGGGGAGAGAGGGAGAGGGGCACAGAGAGAGAGAGAGAGAAAAAAGAGAGAAGAGAGGAGGGGGGTATAAGGGTAGAGGGAGAAGGAGGGAGGGAGAGAGAGTGCAATTGTTTGCAATTTTGTTTTCTTGCCATTAAGCACACTGAAGAAATATTTGTTTTGGCACACTTCAAAGAAAATATGTTTTTTTTCCACTAGATGGCACTGATGTATCTTCCTATTCCTATAAAAGTTTCCTAGAGAAGTATTACCTCCAATAGTATTCTGGGGATGTGCAGAGTATAAAGACGACAAAGCTGCACAAAGAGACAGCCGTTTAAAATGAACGAGAATAAGTTCAGCTAGTTTATAGTGCATAAGAACAGGACAAAAGTTAGTTGGATGGAAGGGGAAGCTTTTCTATTTACTCTGAGATGAACTTGAGCAATGTCACATCCTTACTAGGAATACCATGGCACCATTTTGAAATTGGCAACTGGGATGGGCAAACAAGGTGCAAGAGGCATTTAGTGAGATTCAAAAGAATATTTGATTTGGTTAGAATGCACAAGCTGTCTGTTCCATGGACCTTTCAGTTTTGCTTTCTCTCATAATTCAATTCCTGTTTTAAAAAATAAAGAAATCAAAGAAATCAAATGTTTTCCATTTGTTAAGAGAGTTTTGTGAATTCTGAATGTCTAACTTAAAAATAAAACACATATTATTCTCAGGTAGGCATTGGAAAAATGTTTCATTCCAATACAAACATCTGCTAAACAAGCTTGTGTCTTTTTTTCTAATACACATATATACTGACCTTCTTCTCTCCCCGCCCACACACACATTGTCCAGATTTGCAACCAACATTTAATATTTCACTGCTCTCTTGTAAATTGGATTCTAAAGGAGAGAAAAATGATCTGGAATAACCAAGGCACATTAAAAACAGTTCTACTTGAAGTGGGATCAAAGTGCTGGGTTTGATAGCTGCTAAAAATTGCTGTAGGCATATACATATGCAGGCAGGTTCATGAGATGTTCAGTCCAAGATTTTTAAAGTTAATACATCAAATCCAGTAAAATAAATTGAAACAGATTGTTTCCCTGCTGATGGCAGTGAACTTTAAGAGAGAGAATTCTTCTAAAATAACATCTATTGGAAATTGAGGTGAGATCAAGAGTTAACTATGACACTTGCCTGTCCCTGGAAATACCCAACCCACGCATATAGCAATAGCACTTAGACTTATATACCGCTTCACAGTGCTTTACAGCCCTCTCTAAGCAGTTCGCAGAGCCAGCATATTGCCCCAACAATTTGGGTCTTAACTGGTATCTTGGAAGGATGGGAGGCTGAGTCAATCTTGAGCCAGTCAGAATCCAACTCCTGGATTGTTGTGAGTCAGCAATCAGAAGAATTAGCCTGTAATTCTGCATTCTAACCACTGTGCCATCTCAGAGTACAAATACACTTCTTTCCTTATGTTTATTAGATTTACGGGCTCAAGAACAGAAAAAGCAAAGTACAAAATAAAAAGAACAAAAAAGAAACAGAAGATTTACAAGTATTGTAGATATTGTTGGGAGAGAACTGAGAACAGAGATTTGCTTCATCTTTTTGCACTAACATATTATAAAGTCACCTTTAAAAAAAATTTGCAAAATGTCCTTTTCATAAATCGTGTTTGGCTATTTTATATCAATTTAAATTTCAAGTCAATATGAAAATAAGTTAACATTAATTATATTAATCTTAAAATCAGTTATACAATAGTCAATTGTTATTATATAACTATAACCAGCATGACTCAAATTATAAAAGTTTTTTTTTTGTTAAAAAATTGTTCAGTCTAAGAAATTTGGCAAGTTTAACAAATCCTAAATAGATTCAAAATGACAGTTTTATAAAAGGAAAGAAAAAAAAACTTTGGATGTGGTACAAGCTCATTTATAAACTTATAGTCCAAAAATAATTTCCATATTCTGGAAACTATCTCTGGAATCCAGCAATCATTTCTTCTTGTTTGAACATGAATTGTCACTCTGGTAACTCAAGTCACATTTTGGAACAAGGACTTTTGTCCTTTTTTTAAAAAAAGGGGGGAGTTTCATCAAAAAAACAGGCTCCTGTTCTGATCCCACTTCCACCAGCATTTCTACTTCTCATCACTTTAGAGATCTGTGTGAAATCCACCAGTTATTTGCAGCCCTCTGTTGACACACGCCACTCCATTCACTGTTTATGCATCTAAATTTTGTGCTTGGAATGATTTCAGAAAACACTCTGACCCAAACAATGGCCTCCCTGTGATGAACCAGAGTGTAACATAAACGTAACAAAATCCAAAACGTTAAAAAATGTCCCTTAATGCCTCCAACTTGGCTCCATTGTTCAATAATTCTCAGTTGGAGATAAAACATACTCAAAAATAGTATTCAAAAGAAAGCAATACAGTCCGAATTTAATGAGCAGATAGAGGTGAAAATAAAAACCAAACAAACTACAATGATGAAATTTCCACAGGAGAAGTATTTACCAAATTCAAGGAGATAACAAGGCACAGTCTGTTGGAAAGATGCCAACCAGGATAACCTCAAACCAAAATAAAACCCACTTTGTCTCCAGAGTTTGCCCGAATGCAGGTCCAAACTCTTATGCAGTTCTCACACCTGCAGCCCATGAAGAGGATCAAGGCCCTCTCCTCCCGAGTAGACCACATCTCTCCCTGTTCCTCTCCCCCTGCGTGCCCTAGGATGGATAAGGGATGGGCCTGGGTCCTCCTCTGACTTCTCAGCTGGCCCATGCCCTTCTCCAGCCTCCTCCACAACCTCCAGAGCCACATTTCCACTCCCGGTCGACTGTTCCTCCTCTCCCTGAGAGTCAGTCTCCACCAGGGGCATGACACTCCCTCTGCCCCTTCAGCTGATTAAGAGTGGATAAAGACCCCAATCTGATCAATACCCAATGCCTCCCTCACAGATCTACTATTAGTCACAAAAGAACATAAAGGTAAAGGTTCCCCCCGCACATATGTGCTAATTGTTTCTAGTTCTATGGGGTGGTGCTCATCTCCCTTACAAAGCTGAAGAGCCAGCACTGTCTGAAGATGTTTCCGTAGTCATGTGGCCAGCATGACTAAATGCCGAAGGCACACAGAACGCCGTTACCTTCCCACCAGAGTGGTCCCTATTTTTCTATTTGCATTTTTACATGCTTTTAAACTGCTAGGTTGGCAGAAGCCAGAACAGTGGCTCACTCCGTTATGCAGTGCTAGGGATTCAAACCGTTGAACTGCCAACCTTTCTGATTGACAAGTTCAGCCTCTTAGCCACTGAGCCACCATGTCCCATGAACAAAAAGGAAAAAGAAGTAAAAGAGACAAGCTCTTTAGGTTTTACTTGCATTTGTATCCATTTGTCTGATGGTTTGGAAAATAATAATAGTTTAAAAATAAGATTGTCCATCTATCCAATGGAACCCTGGGCAGTAAAAAAGCATGGACATATGTCCAATCCAAAATGCCCCAAAACTGCCCACGTCTTTGTTGATACCTATATAAAAATCTGTTCCCATATAGCTCCAATGAATTAAAGTCCTGCCCCTGGGAAAAGATAAGCCGTCTCTGCCTTCTGAAAGGCCAGTAGAGTTCGGGTCACCCATATCTCTGAGAGGGAGCTGTTCCATAAAATAAACACAGAGAAGACACACTCCCTTGGGGCCTGTCAGATGGTATTGCTTCACCAAAGGGGACCCAGATTTTCAGAGAGAAGCTATGAGGTTAGCCATAGAAAAAGGCAGATTGTATAAAGTACCCCCCAAAGTAAGGCAATCCACTAACGACTCCAAACCACTTCCCATGTGAGCAGTTCTCTGTTTCATTAAAAGGCTCCTATGACTTGAGATAATGGGCTGTCCAGAAATTCTGCATCCAAGCACTTTTTGATGGGAAGTCACCTGATCTGGATTGGTCAGTACCAGGAAAGCCTAACAGCGTAGGCCAAACTGAGAAGACCAGAAAACAACCCAGAAAAAGATGAAAAACTGCACCCAGGATATTTTCAAGAAAACTACATATTTATGACCAGGTAGTCAATAGGAATCGAGTCTCATTTAAATATTTCTTTTTTACTTCTATCTTTATTTTTCTTAACAGCTGGGACCATGCCTCTATATTTTCAGAGTGGTTGGATTTGGAGTCGATAAAGAGTGAAAGAAGATAAGTTTTACATCTGCAGATCAAAGAGATAAACTCTAGGAAGAAGACATTGAATCACTTGGAGATAAACTTGGTTGCTACTGCTGAGTAAAATGGCTGACTTGAGCTAATGACTCAGAAAGTGTGGTGGGATAAAAATTGCCTCCAATGAGAACATAAATTAGTCAGAGAAAATCTGCATAGCCATTGTAGGAATCTCCTAGGAATTTGCAGCTCAAGGAAAATTAAGCTTAAATTGTAATGCAAACCAAATATAACTTTGCTATAGTTTTCAATCAGTTGGAGCGGCATTAAAAAAAATGAAATAAAGGGGAGCAGAGGTGCTGACCCAAACAGATTATACTGCAAAAACTGTCAGGACCTGAACTGCAAAATGTCACTTTGGAAGGACACATTGAAGTAGAATGCAGATGGAATTACCATAAAATACATTTGCCCTTATTTGTTGTAGCTATCAGTGAGGCAGTTTGGAGTTTTGATTCACAGGAGGGGTTTCATATTTCTAGCTTGGACAAGTCTTGTAATGGCTTTTGAAACAACTCAGAGTTAAACTGAAACGAATCAAGGGAAGATTTTCTGCTCCCGCTGGTATTAAATCACCTGCTATAGCTGCACATGACAGTGTGTATTCAGGAAGCAAAACAAAACAAGATGAAATCAAAAAGGAATGTGAGGATTTTTTTCCCATACCCTTTGGCAAGCATCTGGACAAAACAAGTCACTGACAGAATGGCAAAATAGAGTTCAAAAGCCGACATTTCTCGATCGAATTACACTATCTGTATGACTGTTTCTTCCCAGAAAGGCTGTTTTGGAAAAAAAAAATCTTTCAATGAGTGCTTATTGCTTACTAGGTCAACGTTTATGACCCTGATGCCTTCCTGATACTTTATGTTGGTCTTTGGCTTCTAGCAGAACTAGCAGATTAGCAGAACTTTAGAAAAAGGCAGAATTTATTCCCAAACTTGACTATTCTGGAGACAATGTACTTAAGAGACTTTTTTGTTTTGGCACATGAAATTGCTGTCCCATAGAGCATGGATCCAGGGGTAGGCTGCTGAGGGTTAACAGTGGGAGAGCCCCTAGCTAAGATTCTTGTGCAATTCAGAAAACCCCCAAATCCCAGTCCTGGCTGGCCCCACCCATCCCTTCCCTCCCAGGAGTCCCCACGTGGCACATTTTGGATGCAGGTAAATGCAGGGTGCGCATGGAGGCTCAGGGAGGGCAAAAAACGAGACTCCCAGAAGTTTAGAAAGGCCAGAAATGGGCCCCATTTCTGGCTTCCAGAGAGCCTCTGTAGCCTGAGGGGGCAGTGTTCACCTACCCAGAGGCTTGAGGAAAGCTTCCAGAATCCAGGGAGGGCAAAATGCCCCCCTGCCATAGTGCAGGAGGCCAACTAGGCCACTCCCACCATAGCCACACCCACCCAGCAACCATGCAGAGAACCCTTTGCTAAAATTTTTGAAGCCCACCCCTGCATGGGTCCCCATTGCCTAATCTGTGGCCAGTTATGAACCGGGCAACACACTGAAGGTGAATAGCGGGTGAGTGAGTGAAAGGTAAACCACCCCCTCTCCTTGTCTGTGGAAAAATTGTCTTCCATGAAATTGATCCCTAGTGCCAAAAGGTTTGGGGACCACAACTGCCGTAGAGTTTCTGTTTAACATTTTCCCATCTGGTAAATATCATTCATTGGCAATGCAGGTGAGATGATATGATCTATAGAGTTATGAGTTCACCATAATGCATGCTCATTTCATATTATTACACTAAAATTACTGCACCAATAAAAAACATGGTATCTATTAATCAAATTGGCTTTACAAAAAAAAAAAAAAAAGCTACCACCAACCACCATTCACAAAGTCAGATTTGATTAGTGTTTAGAAAGATTGGGAAATTAAAGTAAATATCCCAAAAGCAAGCAATGTCAAATCATGAATGCACCCTTGAAATTTCCAAGTGTTTTGTTTGATTTGAGAATGTTTTTGTCTTATCTCTTTAATCACATAACCTATTTTATTCCATATTTTTCCTTACAAAGAGCTCAAGGCAGCAGACTTGATTATTACTCCTTCATCTTATCACTACAACATCCCCAAAAGGTAGATTACACTGAGTGACCACGTCTGACTCAATTTTGTGGTAAGTCTCTCGCATTAAACCACTTTTATCATTGTCATTGTTACATCTTGGTGTTTTACATATTTTTCTAAGGTATTCATTATGCAAACTGTCAAAAATGCCTGACAGCATGGGATATAATTGCAATCATTCAATCCATCAATCAATGTATTGTTTTGATCTAGGTTTCATAAAATCATAAAGCAGATTCCTTGTCCCAACAAACCCCCTTTTTTTTTAAAAAAAAAAAGTTTTTTATTAATTTTCTACAAACAGACAAACATACAAAACATTAAAAACATCTATTCTCATATATACTTCCGGTGTATCGGTTGGTTCATCAGTTTTGTGCATTCATTTTATAGTGTCAATTACAATTATATTGCATAACCACTCATATTGTCAATCCATATTCTAATATTACTAAAAAAAAA
>BLBF01000037.1:2221044-2247683 GCA_015471245.1 Laticauda colubrina
CACAGATTTCTTCTTTGTTCAGGATGTCCTTTCAAGTCTTAATCAATTTATAATGCAAAAGAATTTCTCACCCAACCGATACACGCTCATTTAAATCCCTTTCTTTCCGGAGTTGTCCCGACTTCAGCAGCTTTAGAGGCTGCCTTTCTGCTTCCAGCAAAAGGGCTTCTCCCGGATCAAACCAGAGATTTTGCGATATCTCTGGGATCCTGGGACTGTGCCCTTCACAATCCCCGTCTCTACGGGACGGTTTAGGTCCGTTAGAACCGACCAGAGGCAAAAATATCAGCTGAGATCTCAGAGCCCCGAGATCGCAGCTGTAGCACCGAGACGTAGCTCCGCCTTCTCCCTCAAACCCCCTTTTTATTAGGCTAATGTGAATTCCTATCATTCACATCCAGGAAAGTCCCAGGAAACAATCTTTCAAGGATGAATTACAACCATAAACCTTATCAGGCTTGGAGAGCTGCCAGGCCGATAGCTTCCAAGTGCAACAGCTGCACAAGAAAATACTTGGCAAGGAGTCTCTGAGAGTCACGAACAAATTTTCATTCTAATTAAACGAACTAATTGTCTTCTGCAAACACCACTTCCCTTTTGCTCCTCTTCTTTCCCTATGGGAGGGGCCATTCATCATCCACCTATGCCTTTATTCCCAAGTCAACCCTTGTTCCTTAACTGTTCCCTTCTCCTGGCAGTTCTGCACATGTGCACATCAGAAACAGGTCCAGCTCTTCTTCTGCCTCACTGATCTCTGACTTTGAAGGCAGCTGATAACTATCAGATGGTCCTGGCCCCATTTCTTTGATGTAGAGTGTGATGACCCAGTGTGTACCACAAATATAACAAAAACCAAAACATAATTAAAGGTCCTTTAATGCCTTCAACTTGGCTTCACTGTTCAATTGTTCACAGTTGGAGTTTAAACTATTTTCAAAATAACATTCCAAATGAAAGAAATATAGTTCACATTCAAATAGCACATAACAAACCAAAAACCAAAAACAAACCGCACTGAAGAAAGTTCCATGACAGACCAGGATAATTAATTGCAAACTCTTAAGATAATCAGGTACAGTCTGTTGGAAGAATGCCAACCAAGATAAGCCTTCTCTAGGAAAAAACATCTTTGTCTTCAGCGTTTGTTAGCATGCAGGTCCAAACTCTTATGCAGATCTCACACCTGCAACCCATGAAGAGGATCATGGTCCTCTTGTCCTGAGTAGACTACATTTTCCCCTGATCCTTTCCTCCCTGCCTGGCCAAGGATGGATAGGGGATGGGCCTGGATCCTCCTCTGACTGCTCAGCTGGCCTCTGCCCATCCCCAGCCTCTCCACAACCTACAGAGCCACACTTTCATTCCCTGTTGGCTGTTCCTCCTATTCTTCAGAGTCAGTCTCCACCAGGGGCATAACACACAGCCCTTGTCAGAGCCTTCCCCAGACTCCAGGACCGGTCCATGTTCCTTCCCAATCTCCTCACTGTCCGAGTCTGCTGCCAGCTCCACTGGCTGCTGGCAGGTCACAACAGTAATGCCTTTTACAAAATTTGTCACACTAAGTCCAAAAGTTTCACCATCACTGCTCTAGCCACTTCTGTCCAGGTACAGAGCAAGGAGAGGTTTGTTAAATTCACATGCCTGACATACAGGTTGTATAGGTATGAGCAATTAACTATAAGTCTAACCTGGGACGTTTAGCATCTCTATCAAAATCAGTGTCATTGATTTGAATGAGACTTATACACCCAAAGGTAAATCTGTGCAGGGTTTTAAACTGAAGTTTAAGAAGTTCCTTAGAAGTGACCTTTCTGAAATTGAAAAGATCCAAGCCATTTGACCATTTCCATGTTTTTGTCCCAGAACCTATTTTCAAAAACCAAGGCAAAAGAGGACCTCATTATCTATTTGCATGAAATCAGCAGCTCATTGAACTGATTAACTGGCTGTTGTTTAGTTACAGCCGATTAGCAATGGCATTGGTTTGCCATTGATCAGCTTGAAGTGACTGTCCACTTTAAATATAGATTAATTAATTGAATTGCCCTGTAATAAGTCAATATTTAAGCAGAGGAAATGCAAGGCTAGCAGTGACTCTACTAGTGCAATGCTGAACTAGTAATGAGTATGGTGTGAAATCACAATGATTTCTTCATAATTTTCCTCAAAATGTTTCTATGTGCCTTCAAGTCAGTTTTTGATTCCTGGTGACTACCTGAACTGGTCCCTGTTTTCCTGACAAGATTGTTCAGAAGTGGTTTTCCATTGCCTCCTTCTTCCTAAGGCAAAGAGAGAAAGACTGGTCCAAAGTCAGCCAGCTGGGTTTGCACCTAAGATGGGACTGAAATTCTTGTCCCAAAGATGCTTTTTCAGGAGGCTTTCTTGTTTTTTTCTTTGAAGATGTTTTGCTTCTCATTCAAGAAGCTTCTTCAGCTCTAACTGGATGGTGGAGAATGGAAGGATTTATAATTATTGTAGACTATTGATCATTTGCATCCTTTTAGAGCGTCACTAAAATACTTGGAGGTTTATCTGTATCTTCAGAGTCGTACTCCTGGTTCCTGTAGTCTTCAATTTTTTCCCTCTGAAAATCCATTCATACTCCCACACTATTCGAGGGGTGTTTGTTTTGCAAAATTGCAGGCTACAGGAACCAGGATCAATACTCAGGTGACCCTGAGGACACAGATAAACTTCCAAGTGCTTCAATGACCCTCTAAAAGAATGCAAATGACCAGGTCTCTGCAAGGAATAGAAATCCTTCCTTTCCCCACTATCCTGTCAGAGCTGAAGAAGCTTCTTGGGTGAGAAGCGAAACGTCTTCAAAGAAAAACCAAGAAAGTCCAGATGCCTCCTGAAAAAGCACCCTGGGGACAACCATGACCTGGATGACTGAGAATCTCTATAGACTGAAATTCTTGGCTCCTCACTTTCCAGTGTGAAACCTTAATCACGACACTTAATTAGCTCTCAAGCGTCCTCTAAATGGGCAAGGCCAAAGGTGAATAGGAGATTTTTCTGAGGGAGCTTGATATGTTTAAACTAAACATATGTCTCAATCAAAGGCATTTATTTGTAAAATCCTTCATGAGTATGTAGGGAGGGGGGGCATCACTATTCTTTGTCTCAGTTTTGTAAGAAAAATAACTGTAGTTATTTTATTTAAATAAAACAAGAGATAATTCACCCTTGCTTTTTTTTTATGAGTGAATCTTCCACTGTCCTCTTTAGAATGTTGACCTGTTGACTCCTTTCCCTGCAGCCACTATGACACCATATCCAGGAAACCACACAAGGAATGGATTTAAAAGCAGGTTAATGAACTCTAATAATGCTGTTTGTTCATTGCAGTCCTATTTCCTAGAAAAAGGCTGATTGAAGCATCATGGGAGGCTACAAAAACAAGTCTTTGAAGGTGCCTCCCCCTTTTTCACTTCCCATTCCCCCTGCCTTCATGACTTGCTGATTCTTAAAAATAAATCATGCATTGGGATTAAAGAAACACAATGACTTAGCCGTCACACAGTTGAAGATTTTTTAATTGTGTATTATGCTGGCAAGGATCTATCAGCTATAAAGAAATTGTGATGATTGGATACTGGAACTGTCAATCAAAGCTGATAAAGCAAGATATCTCCTCCCAATTTATATTCCAGGGAAACTTAAGAAAAGGGGGGAGAAAATGCTCAGAAGGATGAGTCTGAGGGAAAGTTGGAATATTAGCCCTGGGAAAACCTCCATTTGTCTGAGGGTTTATGAATCTACTTTACTTCCAGGAAGGTAAGGATTGTGATCCTGTAGATTAGGGCTGTCAAACCCACGGCCCATGGCCAGATGCATCACATCTGTACCCCCCCCCCTATTTAGCAAAGGGAAAAAAATTCTTGATACATCATATGATGCCACTGTGACGATGCGAGTTTACAACCGTTCTGTAGATACTTTTTAATATTAAGACAATGCCTTTACAATCCATTTAAATATTGAAAAAAAAACAATTTGGTTGAGTGTTTAAACATTAACAAACTGATTGTTGTTCTGTATCTTCCCTATGTCCTACTAAGATCATATTACCTCCGATACATAAACAATATATTGGGAAAAAATTCAATCAGGAAAAGATTTGGTGGTGGCAGCAAAACCAGCTGATCCTAGAGATATCATTACATTCATGGGATTATGCTCTAATAGGAAGGGAGGGAGGGAGGGAGGGAGGGAGGGAGGGAGGGAGGGAAGAAGAAAGGAACATCAACCATATAGACACTCATATCACAGACCATACAAGATAGAAACACATCATGATTTGTAGAAAAGCCATTAGAGTTATACTAGATTGGGGTGTCAAACGCATAGTGTCACATTGTTGTCACATGACGTATCATTACTTTTCCCCCTTCACTAAATCAGGGGTGGATGTGGTCTGTGTGAAACACATCTGGCCCACAGGCTGCAAGTTTGATACCCCTGTACTAGATAGTGCAACTTCCTAATGATGCACACACCAGCAAGACAGATTCCACTGATTATGTAGTCAACAGATGTATAACCTAACATATATATTTCAGCATATACCTTTTTCCATGTTCCCCTCTCCAGTAAGGTTTCTATGTCCATCAGTGCAACACGCTGTCAACCAAGTTTCATCCACTAAGGTCAAAGGTAGCCAATTGCACTACACCCTTAGTCATGTTTTCTGTATACGGGGAATGTTAGTCATTTCCATATGACTAACCAAGTAGAATCAGGCATTTTGAAAAGTACATTGAGTACTGATTTCTCTATTTAGATTGAAATTTCTGATCAGTAAAATGTTGTATAGTGACTCATATGTTGGCCAGTGGCTAAAAGAGGAAGTAGAAATTCATGTTAAGTATATAAATTTGAACTTCGCATCCTATGAACTTAACTTTAAGACTATAAACAAATGATTGGAATAACATCAGTGGCATTTTCTTTCTCATGTATAAGTAAAACATAGAAGGTATACATACCTTCCTCATTAGTGCTTTTTTTTTTATAGTAGTTTTGTTTTGAAAATTTTTTATTGATTTTCAATAAACAAACATACACAAACAAAACACAAAACATAAAAACATAAAACTTCTTTTTGTAAAGCAGCTTCCCGGGTTGTATCTTACTTTTTATACAGACATAAATTCGAATTTATGCTCATTTTTTATCCCATTTCATATTTTATTTACCATTCAACATTTTCTATATAGCTTCTCCCCTCTTTTCACTCTCTTAATTCTATTTTATTTATTTCATCTCAATTTAAATCATTATGCGTATATCTTTTGTCTGTTCTATTTCAATTTTCTATTATCTTTTCTCATTAATACAAAATTTCTCCTGTAATCACTGATTGAAGTATGACACCTTCAAATCTTTCCCCTAAATTTAACACTTAAAATATTATATACTTTTCATTCTGATTCTGCTTAGTACATTCTAAAGCTACATACTATATTATAAAATAAAAAAGGAATAAGTTTATAACATAATTAAAACAATAATCCATAGCAACTTAAGCTCTATTATTAAATCCAGTTTTCTAACATTATTTCAAATATAAATACAATATTATCTTATGTACTTTTGCATAGTCTCTTTTTTAATCATATTTTTACTTACTATCTCTGAATAAATCTTGTTTCTTTACATCTTGTATTAAACCTTTGTAAAGGGCCGGTCCCACTGGCCAACGGACACAAAACGTATGAAAAAAGGACACAGTGGATGAGCAAAATTTCAAGGTTGGCTCCATCTGTTGTCATCCGCTCCAAAAAGTGGTGAAAATTTGCATAAACAGAACGGAAAAGAACGGACGTGGGTAGTATGTAGCGGGGATGTTAAATGGATGTTCATAGGAAGCCTAGCAGATGAAAGTGGATGGAAGTGGATAACACGTCCGAAGGGGTTCCGGGGGAGAATTTCAAAGTGGACGCATAGCGGATGAAGCGGATGCATAGTGGATGAAGTGGATGCATCACGGACGCCTATAGGAAACAAAGCGGATGTCGTGCAGATGTATATCGGATGCAAAGCATTCACTGTGCATGCAGGGAGTATGAATTGCGTCAGCTCCATGGATATAAAAGGATGCAGCACGCACGCAGTCAGCACACAGGGGAAAGATGTGCTGTCACATACATCTTGCAGGAACACCATGGTTCGTCAGTCAGGCAAGAAGAGGAAGCCTGTGCCTATTCATTCAAGCCCTGACAAGGTGAAAAGGACAGAACCAGCATCCCACCCCCTGGCACTGACTCTGAAGCTGCTGCTGCTGCTGCTGCTGCTGCTGTTGTGGTGGACCAGCTCCAAGGGCCTCAAAGCCCTGCTGCTGAAGGCCCTGCTGCTCAAGCCCCTGAAGGCCCTGCTGCTCAAGCCCCTGAAGGCCCTGCTGAAGCCCCTGCCAGAGGGAGGAAGAGGCAAGGGAAGGAGAAGGGAGAGGAGCATGAGGATGAGGTGCTGGAATGGCTGAGGGAGAACGAGTACCTCTGGAGAAAGGGCCACAGACTCTATCACGACACCAAGAAGAAGCAGGCAGCTTGGAGAGACAAGGCAGAGAGCCTGGGGTACACTGCAGAAGTACTCCTAGGATGGTGGAAGCACATGCACACCTGGTATGGCAAGCTACACCTCAAGAAATCTGGGAAGGCTGCTGTCAAGCTCACTGACCGGGAGATGTACGTCCTGGCCAAGCACAGTTTCCTGGAGGGTGAGATCCGCCACTGAGGGGCAGGCCCTCTGCGACCCCTCTCCCTCAAACAGCCCACAGACAGACAGTCCTCTTCCAGCCAGGAGCCAGCTACTCTGTCCAAGCAGGTGTCTTCAGAGGCAGAGACCCCCCCGACAGCTGCAGTCCCCCTGCCGGCAAACTTGGAGGATCCCATGGAGGATGATGCCCTGCTGTCACAAATGGAGGAAGAAGCAGCAGCCACCAGAGGACAACTCACCCCCAGCTCCAGCTCCAGAGGATGCAGGCAGAGAGGCAGACTGGAGGGCCAGGACCACAGTGTGCCGTTGGAGATCAGGGACACAATGAAGACCAGCACAGAACTTCTCTCTCAGCTGGTCCACAGTGACATACCATCCTCGGACTGGAAGCCCTTCATCACCTACGTGAGCTAGACCCTCAGGGACCTGCCCAAGGCTCAGTACCAGGAGATGAAGCAGAAGATCACAGCACTTCTGCACAACCCTCAAAGCCCAGCTGAAGCTGCTCTTACCCAGTCCAGGTCTGCTCCTCCACCCCAGGTGATGTCACAGCCCTTCCACAGCTTTCAACAGCCCCTCACCTACCAAGGCTACGACTACCAGGACTTCCCACAGCAGAAGCAGAACTTCCCAGTCCAGGCCCAGGTTCATCGCATGTGACAGACGCCACTCCTCACCCAGCTGCAGACCAGTACATGACACTCCTCCTTTCTCCACCCCACAGACAAGCCCGTCAACGGACAATCTGTCATCAGTATTGGGCCTGACATCTCAACTCCTTGATGAAGGGCCTCTCAACCTCATGGGACTGAGTCAGCTCTCGGATAGCTTCCTGAACACACCATCCCCTGTTGTACCCTCGGGGCCAAGCACCCCAATGGTGCCTCAGACAGCACTCAAGCCACAGCCACCTCCACAGTCCCTGCCCGCTTAACAGCTGAGACCAGGGACATGACTCAGAGTGGCTGACAATAGTGTCAGAGACTGAGTTGTTTACTTGTTAAGTTTATCTTTGCTTAAGACACTTTACTTGGTTCATTTTGTTTTTTTAATAAAGTCATACAGTTTACTTAAGAAAGTTCATGAAGGTTATCTTTGTTTAGGACACTTAATACAGTTTACTTGGTTCATTTTGCTTATTTAATAAAGTCATAAAGTTTACCTAAGAAAGTTGATAAAGGTTATCTTTGCTTAAGACATTTAGTTTACTTGGTTCATTTTTTTTACTTAATGAAGTGTTGGTGAAAACTTTGAGAAAATGGTTAAGCCTTTGCATGCTTGTGGGATAGATAAGGATAGTTGTGGGAGATATAAACCTCCAGTGCAAGCATAGTGGGACTGTCTGGTCCACCATCCCAGCTGCCACACATATGGACCTTTATTATCAATAACAATTTATTCATTGATCAACACATTTTAAAATAAAAAAGCTCTTTATTAATGCCCTATTCATTGTAGGAACACTCAACATATATGGCACAATCTCATCAGTGTTATGTGACAGCTTCAAGGAAGCATCCATTAATCATCTATCATCCTGTCTTGCCACTCTATTGCTCCACCTGGGGAGTTGCACCACTGTCTCAGTATGTTGTGCTGCTTCTTCCCTTCACATGAAGCTCTGTTTGCGCCTTGTACATCCACAGTGTCTATCAGGTTACATCCTTGCCTCCATTCAGCAGGCTCCATGTCCCCATGCCCTTGTTGACGGTACACAAGTCTGTTCTGCAACACTGGGTAGCGGGTGCGCATGAGATTGTGCAGGATGCAGCAAGCTTCCACGATGCTCCTCACGGTCTCTGGGTCATGCTGCATGGTGGTGAGAAGTATCTGGAACCTGTTGGCCAGGATGGCAAAGGCATTCTCCACAACCCATCTTGCCCTGGACAGCCTGTAGTTGAAGATCCTCTCTTCACGGGTGAAGTGAAGTGTAGGGCTTCACGAGGTAGGTTTCTTGAAGTGTAGGGCTTCATGAGGTAGGTTCTGAGGGAGAACACATCATCACCAATGATGAAGTAGGGCACATCTTGCATGTCGTTGGGCAGGGGGTCTGGATCTGGGAAGTCCATGATGAGGTTGCGTTCCAGCCCCTCCTTGAGGTCACTTGCGTTGTATGCCTGGCCACCTGAAGCTGACCCGTTGCCTGAAGCATCGATGTAGATGAACTTGTAGTCAGCATCAACCATGGCAAAGAGGATGATACTGAAGAAGCCCTTGTAGTTGTAATAATTGGACCCTGAGTTGACTGGAGCTTTGCAGGCCATGTGCTTGCCATCTATGGCTCCAACAGTGTGGGGAAAGTTCCACCTCTGATACCACTCTTCTGCAAGTTTTCTCTAGCCTTGTTTATGGTGGGGCACTTGAGGAGCTCCTCCATGTATTCTTCAATGATGGCCTATACCACTTCTCTGACCACAATGCTGATGGTGTTGTGTGGCACCCTCCAGGCATACTGCATGTTTCTGTATGTGGTTCCAGAGGCCAGGTGGCACAGAGTCAGTGCCACCTTCAGTCTAGGGTCCAGGTTGGGATGGAAGTTGGTGCTAGGCTTGGTCAACCTGGGTCTCAGATGCTCTACAACTTTGTAAAACATGACTGGTGGCATCGTCATGAAGTGATGGAATGCATGAGAGTCTTCATTCTTCAGCTCCACCATCAGCTTGTCATACAGTCCAAACTCCACTCTTCTCCCGATCCATCCTCGGACCCACACAGCTCTTGGACGTCTCCTTCTTCTCCTTCTGTATAAAAGTTGAAACAGTCTGAACAGGTTTTGGTTCTGGTGATGAATGAGCGCAGCTATCATACAGACTATTTCATCATCCATGGTGGAGAACAATTGATGATGTTGAAGACCAAGATCAAGGGTGAAGAGGTCTGTACACCATGGCTGCTGGACTCATACTGAGATCCAGATGATTTTCTCCCCCTTTTTATAGAAAATATCGGTTGTCTATTAGGTGTCCTTCTACATATTCTAGACATACTCCAGACATCCTAAATATACGAGATACATCCCAGATACAAACATCTGTCCATTTTGAATACTTTATGTACAAGATACATCCGCTTACATCCTTTCTATTTCTGTGCTACTAACGCTGTGTAGATGTTCCGTGTACCTTTTGTTTCCTCCCTCTTTCCCTTTTCAGCTGCAGTGGATGTGAGTTGAGGGGATGGCCAGAGGATGCAGAGAGGATACAGTGGACGTTTAACGGATGAGAACAGACATAGAACGTTTGTTGCCCATATATGTCGCAGATGTACATCCTACGTGGTGGAAAGTTCATCCGTTCACAAAGTTTTGTGCAGCTCAAAACTTTTTGCGTGGATGAAATCTCAGTGGACGGATGCTCGACGGATAGAGCGTATGAAACACGTATGCAGTGAGTGCCAAGGGATGCATAGCGTTTTCCAACAGATGGCAAGCTTTTTTTAACATTTTACATCCTCTTTGCATCCGTAAGTGCAGTGGGACCGGGCCTTAACTTCTCTTTCCTTTTTCCCTTCCTTTCTTCTCCAATCCTGCCTTTTTACCCCTTTGTGTCTTAATCTCCACCTTCTTAATTTCCACCTTCTTCTGTATTCCTCTCCATTCTACATTTTATATATAGCTTCTCCCCTCTTTTCACTCTCTTAATTCTATTTTATTTATTTCATCTCAATTTAAATCATTATGCATATATCTTTTGTCTGTTCTATTTCAATTTTCTATTATCTTTTCTCATTAACACAAGATTTCTCCTGTAATCACTGATTGAACTATGATGCCTTTAAATCTTTCCCCTAAATTTACTTTTCATTCTGATTCTGCTTAGTACATTCTGAAGCTACATTATTATATTATAAAATAAGAAAGAATAATAAGTTTATGATATAATTAAAACAATAATCCATAGCAAATTAAGCTCTATTATTAAATCCAGTTTTCTAACATTATTTCAGATATAAATACAACAATACAATCTTGTGTGCTTTTGCAGAATCTCTTTTTTAATCATATTTTTACCCATTATCTCTAAATAAATCTTGTTTCTTAACATCTAGTTTTAAACCTTTGTAACTTCTCTTTCCTTTTTCCTTTTCTTTCTTCTCCAGTCCTGTCTTTTTACCCCCTTGTCACTTAATCTCCACCTTCTTAATCTCCACCTTCTTCTGTATTCCTCTTTTCTGTTGCTTTCTGACATTGTATTGATTTTTCACCTTATTTTTTCTGGTTTTGGTTGTTTTTTTAAATCTTAAATTCTCCATTCTCTTTCCCTTTTCTTCTCCA
The DNA here is from genome assembly GCA_015471245.1 of Laticauda colubrina. Classification (NCBI taxonomy): domain Eukaryota; kingdom Metazoa; phylum Chordata; class Lepidosauria; order Squamata; family Elapidae; genus Laticauda; species Laticauda colubrina. The sequence continues at coordinate 2,232,038 of BLBF01000037.1, forward strand.
GCTAAAGTTGTTTGTTCATTAAAGATGGCTTCTTCTTCACCCCAGTCTTTTTGTTCTTGTAGTTTCTGGTAGGTAGAAATCGTCATTTCTAAAAAATAGAAAACAGATCCAGAAGAGCCCTTCCTTTCTTGTTCCTCTTCTTTTAGCTTTTTAAATTCAATTTTCAGTTCATTAACAAGTAGTGCCATTATAAAAAGTTTTTTTATACAACCCAAATGTTTTTAGTCTTTCAAATAATGATTTCCAAAAGTCCCAAAGTCAGCAAGCAATCCAAATATACACAGACTGTTTCATTTAGCACTTTCTTCTTTTTATGCTTTCTCTTCCTGGAGTTATAGTTCAGTTACAAAGCTCCAATTAACATATATCTTTTAGAAGTCTTGTTACAGTTTAGCTCTGTTCTTATAAATTCCAACAAAATCTTAATATTTATTCTTTTCCTCTCCCTTTCCACTTATAGCAAAAAAGAGTTCTCTTCCCCCCCACCCCCGATGCTCAGAAATATTTATTGTCCCCTTGGCTTTAATTTTCAAGATTACCTGCTGATGCCAAAATGGGTTTTTCCGATTTCTCCATTCATTTGCTATCACTGTAAGGAAGGAGAGTGAGAAAAAAAACACCTTTCCTTTTTAACTTTCATTCGCCGCTTTTTCCGTCTTCGTTGGGAACAATGTATCTTTAATGAAGCTTAAATTCCAGGGTATTTAAATATTACTTATTATCCCGGTTAGCCAAAAACTTTCACTTTGTCAGCTTCCTCCTGCACATTCTTATCTGGATGAAAGCTTCTTTGTGGCAGCCATTGCTGACCTCCGCTCTACCGCTTTCAGAAAAGGGAGTTAAGTCATCTGAGGAGTGGGGTTGCGATTCCCCTGGATCCCTGCTGGATCTCCCCTATCTTCAGTTACCTCTACAGGGTAACTATAATCCCCAAATCCAGCTGGATCGAGGGCATTCCAGCGGCGAGCGCAGTAGAAACCACGCACAATCGCAGATTCCTGGCACCACCGAAGCCTTGCAAACCGGAAGTCTCTTTTTCTACAATGTTGAGGTTATCTTTTGGTCATTTTTTTGTCTTTTTCACATTGAGCAGTGAAAACTTACTGGTTACTGAGGATTTTTTAAAATCAAGTTGGTTTCTAAACCAGTTTGGTCTAGAGATTAAAGTTCCAGACTAGAAACCAGGAGACTATGAGTTCTAGTCTTATTTTAGGCATACAAAAACTGGCTAGGTGACTTTGGACCAGTGCTTCTCTGTCAACCAAAGTTTGTCTGGATCAGAAATCAATTCCACAAAAAATCTTGAATAATATTTTATTGAGAATGACATAACTTTCCTTCAGAGAGTAACAGCAAGTTTGAGTCTCTTTTTAATACTTCCCCTTTCCTCAGAGCTCAAGGTATGCATACTTCTTCACACTTTGTTTTGCTTAATATCTCTGAACAGGTTCTCCAAGCATCTCTGTGGCTTCCTACACTCTACTACCCCTGTTTCAAATTGTCCATTAATTTGTTTTGCCACAAGATGAAATGGACTAACTAGCTATATGGTAATTAATTTTGCACATCCTGAATTTTGGAAAGTGCCAGAATAATCATTCCTCTATGAGGTAGATGTATTGCTAAGAAGCCAAAGGAATATGATCCCAGGGTACATCAGAACAAGTTGGGAAAAGACCTTTAGAGTTACTGCCAGGATAATAACAATATAGAAAAGCTTAAGAATTAAAATGATATAGCCAAGCCGCATTCTAGGATAAGAGACTATATCCAGGGGTGGGATTCTATCAGTTCGGACCAGTCCTATAGAACCAGTTGTTATGATTCTGCGCAGTTCAGAGAACTGATAAATCATGCCCATGGCTGGCCCTGCCCCTCTTCACCTGCCCCTCCCCTTCCTGCCCAGTCAGTCCTTATCATGCATGCGTGACATCATGCACATGCCCAATGTTGCTGACTCCCCCTGTGCTCCATTTTTTTCCATCCTGGCCCCAGGGAAGCCTTCTAGGAGCAAAAACACCCCTCTTGGGCTTCCCTGAGCTCAGGAGGCAAAAAAATTGGGGAGGGGATGTTGCAAAATGTAGTCACATGGCCATGCCCAGCTAGCCACACCCACCTAGCCATACTCACAGAACCAGTTGTTGAAAGATTTGAATCCCACCCCTGACTATATCAGATTTTCACCCCTTTGATATCTAAAGACTGAGTCAGTCTGAGATCTGCACCATCACTCTATGAATCTCACATGTTTGCAAGTTGTGAAAATATTTTCTCAGAAGTTTTGGGGTGGAATTGACTATCGGCAGAAAGTCTTGTGTTTTTTCCTACAAGGCTTCTACCATTTTCTTCTCCTTCCAGAGATCAAATTGTTAGGATGTCTTGGGGCAAACAAGTGCGACTCAGTCTTGCCAACTGAGCCTTCTTTCCTTAATCTCCTGGACAGTGGTCATTTGTTTTTCTTTCTTGCTACAAAAGTGATGGCACGGTGACATAGAGGACGAGGGAATAGCATGTTTGCTAGAACTTTTATTTTGATGCTCTACTATCTGTGGAGATATAAAGTATGTATGTAAGCTGGCTTAAGAGACTCCCCATAAAACAGAGCTTGGAGAATTTTGTGTGATAATGCAAGTACAGTTGTAAGGATTTGGAAACAAGGATTCCTTTTGGTGGGTGTGCAAAAGTGCCCTCAGTTGGAGATTTAAGCAGGAGATGTATGTAAGGAAGAACAGTTTTCTTTATTTGAACTCAGCTCTCAGGATTCTTTTCATGGAGGAGGTCCATAGTTCAGTGACAGAGTGTATCTTTGTGAAGACCAGATTGGACAATAAAGTTCACTCCTCTGTTCAGGCAATCTTCTACTGGTAAGATATAGCTATGGAAATTAGTGATATGACAGGAAGCTGGGGGGGTGGAGGGAATGAATCTCTTGTGGGAAAGAAAAGTAGGAGTAAGTAATCTTCAGATTATCAACCTCAAACAGCAATCCTGAGGTTCTTTCAATTTTAGAGCAAGAAGAGGTAAGGGGTAACAAATTGCCTGTTATTGGGTAACCAAGGCTGTACACACACGGGGGGGGGGGGGGGGGGGGGGGGGGGGGGGGAGAAAGAAGGAAGGAGGGAGGGAGGAAGGGAGAGAGAGAGAAAAAGAGAGAGAGAGAGAGAGAGAAGGGAAAGGGAAAGAGGGTGATTTCTAACTTTATTCCCCGGGCTTAGAACCAAAGGGAAAGCATCATTTAATGTTCCCTGAGGACTTCTTCAAAGAAAATGTATGATTACTATTACTAGAATGAGAGACTACAAACATTAAGGTAATTCTGGGGAGAAGAAATGATGATTTAGATAAAAAGCCAATAAAGTCCAACATCCTGTTCTCCATAGTGGCCAACTAGATATCTAAAGGAGTGTAGAAGCCGGATATGATGGTGAAAATAATAATCTCCCACACTGGTTCCCCAGCAATTGGTACTTGGAAGCCCAAAGTACAAGCATCTTCCTCCATGAAGTTTTCTCTTCTCTTTTCAGTTATTGATGGAAGTGTCCTAATAAAAGTATATGCTTCTTTTGAAGTTTCCACTTTTGTGGAGTAGTGGTGTGTAAATCTCCACATTATTGTTAGAAATGAAGACAGACTTTTAAAAATATAATTAAGGAGCAGTAATAAATTTAGAAACTTCTATACTTCATAATTCTATTGAGGGGTGATATTTTATCATCCCAAATGTCATGCTACCTGAAGTTGAGCAAAATTTACTAGCTTTCAGGAAAAAAGGAAAGAAAATAGAACAGAAAATAAGTGAGACTGAGATTCCATTCCATTGACTATTGTGTTTTTTCAAAAGGGCAGCCTACTTCAACTGCATTTCTTTAACCAGGGTCAACATGGTATCTGAACAATCCATAAATTGTTTATTCTGAAGTTCATTAAAAATAATATGGGTAATGCTATAAATATAATCACACTTTTGAATTATCAGTGTATACTTGCAGATAATCTTGTCATAAAAAGTGATACTGTTGCCATGTAGACAATGTGATATGCTTCTTTAACTCCCAAATTGCACTCCTTTAACACATACCCACATACTGTATATTTCCAAATCTTTTGTTCCTAGGATTAAAGTTAGTTAGTCTGGCATCATAGGCAGAATGATGTCAAATGCATCATGTTGTTATCACTGAAATAGTTTGCAACAGGAAGAGCATAACAATTGGTCTCACTTACCTTAAACAGATGCCCTTGTTTTTAATACTCATGTTTGGCACTCTTTCAATTCCAAATGTTCATATGTACCTCACCAAGAATGTCTACTATAGGTGTATCACATATAGTTCCTCCAGGGAACATAAACACTTGGAAATACCTGTTCTAGTGTGCTGGCTTAGAAAAAGAATTTGTGGGACAAAACAGTTGCGAGAAGGAAAAATACAGGAACATAATTATTACTATCATTAAAGCCCCTGTCACACTACACCAATGGATGCAAAGAGGATGTAAAACAGACAAAAAAGCTTGCCATCTGTTGGTTAACGCGATGTACTCACTGCCTCCATTTTGCTTCCTCTCTATCCGTCCAGCATCTGTTTATTGACGTTTCATCCGGTCAGAAAGTTTTGAGCTGCTCAAAACTTTTGCGCGGAAAATATATCCAATTCGTCCGTTCTGCATCCGCTACGCATCCGTTACGCATCCGTTCTGCATCCGTTACGCATCCGCTATATCCGCTAGGCATCCACTGCGCTTCCGCGCAACTCGCATCCGCTTGGACGCAGGGAGGAAGCGGAACTGACGCAGAACGGATGCAGAACGGATGCAGCATGAAAACAAAGCATTTAAAACGGAAAAAACGTTCTCAGAGGGGACCTACCTTGGATATTAAGGAAGTTTAGAGGATGCCTAGAGGATGCCTAGAGGATGCAAAGGGACACCTATACTGCCTATAAAAAGGGGGAGCAACTCACCTGCATCTCACTTTCAGACCAGCAGCCTAGCTGTGCAGACCTCTGCAGCCTTCATCAGACTCTTCCTCTTCCACAGCATCCAGTCATGCCCACCGTGGATCGCAATACAGTCCTTTTGGCAGCCACCATCCTTCTGCAACAGTGCGAAGCCATCTACAGGCTCTGTGAACTCTACTACGGGAAGAAAAAGAGGTGGCCAAGAAGCGTCTGGGTCCGCCAGAAGAGCAGAGTATGTACTGTACAACAAGCTGATGGTGGAGCTCAGGAACGAAGACCCTTGTGCATTCCAGAACTTCATGAGGATGCCTCCAGCCATGTTTGATGAAGTTGTGCAGCGGCTGACACCCAGGTTGACCAAGGCAAACACCAACTTCCGGTCCAGCCTGGAACCTGGGCTCAAGGTGGCACTCACTCTGCACCACCTGGCCTCAGGGACCACCTACAGGAGCATGCAGTACGGCTGGAGGGTGCCACACAACACCATCAGCATTGTGGTCAGAGAAGTAGTACAGGCCATCATCGAAGAAGACATGGAGGAGCTCCTCCAGTGCCCCTCCACTGAAGAAGAATGGAAGAAAGTTGCAGAGCAATGGTATCAGAGGTAGACCTTCCCCCACACCGTTGGAGCCATAGATGGCAAGCACGTGGCCTGCAAAGCACCACCCAAGTCGGGGTCCTCTTTGCCATGGTCGATGCTGACTACAAGTTCATGTACATCGATGCTTCAGGCAACGGGTCATGTTCAGATGCCCAGGTATACAACGTCAGTGACCTCAAGGAGGGGCTGGAAGGCAACCTCATCATGGGCTTCCCAGATCCAGACCCCCTGCCCAACGACACGCAAGATGTGCCCTACTTCATCGTGGGGGATGACGCCTTCTCCCTCACAACCTACCTCATGAAGCCCTACACCTCCAGACTCCTCACCCATGAAGAGAGGATCTTCAACTACAGGCTGTCCAGGGCAAGGCGGGTGGTGGAGAACGCCTTTGGCATCCTGGCCAACAGGTTCCAGGTACTTCTCACTACCAAGCAGCATCGCCCAGGGACCGTCAGGAGGATCATGGAAGCTTGCTGCATCCTGCACAATCTCATGCGCACCCGCTACCCAGTCTTGCAGAACAGGCTCGTGGACCTCCAGCAAGGCAATGGGGACATGGAGGCTGGCGAATGGAGGCAAGGGCAAAACCTAATAGACACTGAGAATGTGCAAGGCCCCAACAGAGCCTCACGTGAAGGAAAGAAGCAGTGCAACCTCCTGAAACACTGGTGCAACTCCCCAGCTGGAGCGGTGGAGTAGCAAGACAGGATGGTAGATGATTAATGGATGCTTCCTTCAGCCTGACTCATCACACTGATGAGATTGGGCCATGTATGTTGGGTGGGCCTACAATGAACAGGGCATTTAATAAAGAGTTGTGTTTGTGTTGACATGTGTGGATGGTTGATTACATTGTTATTGATAAAAAAGGGCCATAGGTGTGGCACCTGGGAGGGTGGACCATACATTCCCATTATGCTTTCACTGGAGGTTTATCTATCCCACAGCTATTACCCATCCCAAAGGTATCCCTGCCCATCCCACTGCTATCTTAACCCATCTCACAAGCATGCAAAGGCTTCAACCAATTCTACAAGTTTCCACCAAGACTTTATTAAAAAAAAGAAATGAAGCAAGTGTGTGAATCAAAGATAAACTTTATTGAACAACAAGCTGTAAAAGGAAAAAGACCCAAGTCAAGTGTCCAAATAAAGTCCACACCCAGTCTCTGGCAGTCTTCACGGTCACTCGGAGGTGTGCCCAGTCTCAGGGGTGAAGGGTCCAGGTGCTGTGGAGGTGGCTGGTGCTGGAGTGCTGGTCTGAAGCCCCACTGGGGTGCCTGGCCCAGAGAGGACAACAGGTGACGGTGTGTTGAGAAAGCTCTTGGATAGCTGGCTCAGACCCGTGATGCTGAGAGTTCCTTCCTCCATGCCATGGGGTGTCAGCCCCAGTACTGATGAGAGATGTACTGAGGCTGGGCTTGGCTGTGGGGTGGAGGAAGGAGTAGTGAAGTGGGGCTGTCTGGTCTGCAGCTGGGTGAGGACTAGCAATGGTGGCATCACTGTCGTGGGTGGCATCATTGGCATGGGTGGCATCAGTGGCATTAGTGGGACCGGTGGCAACGGTGTTGCTTGATGACTCTGTGCCTGGACTGGGAAGGGCTGCTGCCTGTGCTGCTGGACCTCCTGGTAGCCGTAGCCCTGGTAGGTAAGGGGCTATGGAAAGCCTTGGAATGGGAGGGACATCACCCGGGGTGGAGGAGCAGTCCTGGGCTGGGTGGGAGCAGGTTCCTCTGGATCTGGAGGGTTGTGAAGCAGCTTGGTGATCCGGTCTTTCACCACCTGGTACTGGGCTTCCTCCATGTTCCTGAGGGTCTGGTTGACATAGGTGAGGAAGGGCTTGCGGTTGAAGGATGAGGAGTCGGTGTTGACCAGCTGAGAGAGGAGATCAATGCTGGTGTGGATGGTGTCCCTGATCTCCAGCAGGACAGTGTGGCTCTGCCCCTCCTGCTGTCTGGCCCTCTGCCTTTCTGTGGAGGTGGAGCTGGGGGGGGGTGGATGTGGGTACGACTGTGGTGGACTCGATGTCTCCTTTCTCCCACTGCACCAGGGAGTCCTTCACGCGCTCCACCACGGTTACAACACCTGTCCGCAGGTTCTCCGCCGTGGCACGCTCCACAGAAACCTGCCTGGAGACAGAGACTGACTCTCAGCTGGAAGAGGACTGGGTCTCAGCAAGCTGCCGGAGAGAGAGGGTTGTGAGAGGGGCTCCTGGTGCTCCTCGGTGGCGGATCTCACCCTCCAGGAAGCTGCACCTGGCCATGACATAGGTTTCTCTGTCCGTCAGCTTAACCGTGGCCTGGCCAGATTACTTCAGGTGCAGCTTCCCGTACCAGGTATGCATATGTTTCCACCAGCCAAGGAGCACCTCCGAAGTGTAACCCATACTCTCCGCCCTCTCTCTCCAAGCAGCCTGCTTCCTTTTGGTGTCCCTGTACAGCCTGTGTCCCTTCCACCACAGATAGTCATTCTCTCTCATCCACTCCAGCACCTCATCCTCGTGTTCCTCCTCAATGAAGTATTGCCTCCTCTCCCGTCCCCGCATACACCTTTTCCTCCCTTTGGCAGGACCAGATGGGCCCTCATCAGAGGGGCTCCCAGGTGATAGGGGCTGCTCCTCCACACCACCAGCACCAGCAGCACCAGCAGGATCATCATCATCATCAGCAGCAGCAGCAGCAGCAGCAGCAGGATCATAATGATCATCATCATCAGCAGCAGCAGGATCATCATCATCAGCAGCAGCAGCAGCAGCACCAGCACCAGCAGCACCAGCAGGACCAGGATCAGCAGCAGCAGAGTAAGCACCAGCAGCTCCAGCAAGACCAGGAGCATGAGCAGGATCAGGAGCACGAGCAGGATGAGCAGGACGAGCAAGACTAGAAGCATGAGCAGTACGAGCAAGTCCAGGAGCATGAGCAGGACCAGCAGGACCAGCAGGACCAGGAGCAGCTTCAGCAGAGTACGCAGCAGCAAAAGCACCACCGCCAGGAGCAGCTTCAGCAGAAGCTCCAGCACCAGAAGAGCGAGTCCGAGCAGCAGAAACCCCAGCAGAAGCAGAGTCAGGGACAGGGGGCGGGAGGGTGGCCCTGTCCCTCTTGGCAGGGATGGCGGCAGGTTGCTGAGGCTTTTGCTTCTTCCCCATGGTTGTGGGGTTGCTGGCTGGCAGGGAGGCTGGCAGGCACCAAGGCTGGCAGGAAGGCTGGCAGAAAGGCTGGCAGGAAGCCTGGCAGGAAGCCTGGCAGGAAGCCTGGCAGGCAGGCAGGCACCAAGGCTGGCAGGCAGACTGGCTGGCAGGGAGGCTGGAAGGCAAGCTGGCAGGCAGGCAGAGAGCAAGGCTGGCAGGGAGGCTGGCCAGGAGGCTTGGAGGCAGGCTGGCAGCAAGGCAGGGTAGGCAAGGACTCGATGTATCCAGCAGCAGGTCTTTCTTCCGAATGCTGGCCACGTGCGAGCTGCTTCCCTTTATATCTGCATGGCTTATGCAATGCATCCCCTCCCCGTATGCGCAATTAACGCTTGACATCCGTTAGGCTTCCGCTGTGCATCCGCTAGGCTTCCGCTCTGCATCCGCTTCATCCGCTGTGCATCTGCTGTGCATCCGCTTCATCTGCTCGGCGTCCGCTCTGCATCCACTCTTTCCGTTCTGCATCCGCTTTGCTGAGGCCCCCCAGAAGCCTAGCAGATGTGCCATCCACTCTCATCTGCTTCCCACCGCTGGGCTTCCGTTCTGCATCCGCTTTCCATCCGCCCTGCGTCCTCCCCCTGTCCGTGTTATCCGCTCTGGTTATGCAAATTTTTGCCCCTGTTGAGAGTGGATAACAACGGATGGAACATTTTGCTCGTCCGTTGTGTCCATTTTGCATCCATTGTGCAGTGTGACAGGGCCTTTTGTTGATGTCTGTTGATGTTTCTGATAACCACCATACTTTCAGAACTAGGGATTAGCATGGAGCTCTGCAAACACCCAAAATTAATTGACTCCAACTGACTTTCTATCATCATCTATAGGTCCCCTGATACTTATTGATTCCTTTTTGATATCACTATGTATTTATTGACCCCTTAGGTAGTCCATTAACCTATATTGACCACTTTGGGGTACCATGATCTAGATGATTCTTTCAGTAATTTTAAATTCTAGTAACCCAACTTGTTAAATAGAAGAACCTGCAACTATAGCACCAGCATATATTATATTGTTAAATAACCCTATCTCTTACTATTGAAGAAAAGGAAATGATACTCTGGTTAGCAACAGTGATTATACAATATAGTTCACTAATATATTGTCAATGTATTCAGAAGATAAAACTATTAGAGAAAACAATCACCAGAAGGAATTATTTAATTAAAGTTGTAAGGGATTTTTACTGAATAGAATTTAAGGCAGTTCCATATCATCATTGGCATGGCACATGTTGTAGCTTACTGTTAGCTTCACGGCATGTGACAGATCCTCTCTTGAATGCATCTTCCAGTATTGTCAAACAGAACTCCTCCAATTATCCCCCAGATAGTAAGGTGGAAAAAGGCAGTGATATTCAGAGTAGATGAGGGTAACCTCACCTTTGAAGGAGAAAATTGCACAATGCAAGCGCAATTGTAGAGAAGGCCCAACTGTTAAATGTAGTTCCCTAGATATAGAGCCTTCAACATACTTTCTCAGCTGGTTCTTGTGGGATAAGCAGATGAAATTGGGGCTGGCATTCCCTCAAATAACGTAGTTCAAGCCATGAAAGATCAATACTATCATACTGAATTGAACTTGTAAATAAATTAGTAACCATTGCAACTCATGAAGCAGAGTAACAAGCTATAATCTGCAAGAAACACATATAAGTACTCATGTATTTTGCACTAGTTGACCTTTCCAGATACTCTTAAAGGGCAGCCTAATATACAGCATATTGCAGGAATTGACCAGGGGATGAGTGACCTTCAGTCTAGGAACAATTATGGTACAATACAAACTTGTGCAAAGGCCCTCTGAACAGTAGTAATAAGCCCAGGAGGATCCTTAGATTGCCATAGGTTCTATTTGGGGTAAACCAGCCTCATCTTCTACCAAAGGTCTCTAGTCCTAGGCCTGGAGGGCCTGAAAAGCCAGAGTGACTAAATCTTGCTATGGTTCAGTTGAAACATGTTTTTTCCCCTATCCAGACCCTTACAACCTCCAGACACTGGAGTATGATGTCCACAGCACTGCTTCATTCACCAAAGGTGGAATACATACAATTGGGTATTATCAGCATACTTTTATAATCTCATCCCATGGTGACAGATGAACTTAATCCAGAGGTCTCATGTAGATGTCAAATAGGAGAGAGAGAGAAAAAACACAGACTGGAATCAACCCTGGAGAAACAACACAACTAAACTGTGCTAAAGACTCCCAATCTATGAATTGATCCAGAAGGATACCATTATCAATGGTATTGAAAGCCCCAGAAAGATGAAGTAAGGCAACCATATAGCCACTCCTCCACCCATTTTAGAGGTTCATAAGCATGACCAATGCCATATCCGGGAACTGAATCCTGATTGTAAAGGAACTAGTTAAGCTGTCCATTCAAGGTCTTCTGAAGCTGTTCCCAAACTATCTTCTCAATCAACTACCCCTAAAAGGGGAGATTAGTTACCCCCAGTATTGTGAGGTCCAGCAATGGACTTTTGAGGAGAACATAGATCAAAGCCTCCTTAAAAGGGAAAGGAATTACACCCATACACATTTATTTTTGATAGCATTTTCAGTCATTTATATGAGTAAAGTGTCATAACATGGAAAAAAAACATATTCTGCTCTATTTTCCAGGAAATTTAACCCAGAAATAGATTATGGGAAACTTCTCACCCATTAAAGTCACAGTGACAGATGATTGCATTCATCTACTGTGATGCAGTGCCATGCCTACGTACACAGACATCCATATTTCATCAACAATGTTTTACTTTTGTAAGAGAAAGCACATTATTCTGAATTGATGGAGATTAAAAAGGCTTCAGAGCTCACAGGAAATTTCTTTGATTTTGCTAATAAGACTGAGTTGCCTAGTATTACACTCTCAGTTATTAATGTTAAACATGCCTGGTTTAATAAAGTGGGAGGATTGACTTCAACCTAGTGATTTTCAGTTAATTACAGGTGCTGAAGCTCTGCTTAACACCAAGTGAAGTATGACTTTCCAATTTGTTAACTCCACATAATGTTCCCTTGTATTTTGCAGTCCCTTCTTTCTTTGTCCTCTCCCCCACCCCACCCCCGTCCCTGAGAAGATTGTTAAGTTCCTGTGAAATTAGATAATGAAATCTTCTACCCAGTTATGGTAATTAAGGCAATTAAAAAGCAACATCAACATATAAAAATTCTTTAGACGCCATTTAAGCACTTCCCAGTGGTGTTGCTGGTGGTATTTACAAAATATTTTACCCAAGTACAGTATGTTTCTGCTTAAGTAAATGGAGCATGGCATGGCTAGAACATAATCACATGAGATTTGAATGCATTCCAACTCTGGCTTTGGAGAATGAGAGGTGGGCCAGGCCCCAGGTATGATCTAAGTGCTGGCAACAATCATTGTGTGATACAAAACCAGCTTCATAAAAAAGTAGGGCTGGTGGAAGCAGCTTTAGAGCAGGAATCTCCCTGCTCTAAATTCAGTTTCTTGTCTTCCCTATAATTCAGTTTCTTGTCACATGCAAGACCGTCAGCCAGAAGGCAGCAGTCTTACAATGACTTACAGTAATGGTGCTTTATCGAGCTCTAAGTACCCTCCAGGAACAAATGATTTGAAACTCAGGAATCCTAAGTGATACTTAGAGCATATAAAAGAGAAACATTATTATTAATGTTGCACTTGGCATGACAGGATTCTATTAACATATGCCAATAAGTGACTGAACGGGAAAGAAGACGAAAGAAAGGTGAAAAAAAAGAAATGAGGGAGTTGCTGAATTTTCAGTAGTCCTTCTTTTCTATTGCTGAATTTTCAGTAGTCCTTCTTTCCTATAGCAAGTAGTTTGACCTTCATTCTTTTTACACCATTCCTGAAAATAGCAGGAATCTATTTAAGGGAAAATGTGATGTATACTGTACTTGAAAGCAAATATCGGGGTACTTTTCACTTGTGGACTGAATGGATGACCAACAGAGGTGGTATTCAGCAGGTTCCGACCAGTTCTGGAGAACCGGTAGTCGAAATTTTGAGTAGTTCAGAGAACCGGCAACTCCCACCTCTGCCTGGCCCTGCCCCCATCTATTCTCTGCCTCCCGAGTCCCAGCTGATCGGCTGGGTCTTCTTTTGTTGCCCTGCACAGGAGAATGGAGCTGGAAAGCAGGTTAGTGGTGTGGGGAGGGAATGGGATTTTGCAGTAACCTTCCCCTGCCATGCCCACCAAGCCACACCCACAGAACTGGGAGTAAAATTTTTTGAATCCCACCACTGATGAACAAGCAAGGATCATGCTCACTCCAGTTATCCTTGTCTAACACATGTAAACTCGGAAATTTCAGAAGTGGTTTGATAGAGATGTGGTGCTTAGACAGACCTGATAAACAGATGGCAGTCATGGCTCAGAAAGCCTTTTCACAACTTTGTGTTCTGTGCAAAGTTGTGCCCTTTCCTGGATCATGAGGTCCTGTGCTCAGTCTCTCAAGCCCCAGAGTCACCTGGGGATTATTGCAAAGTGCTCTACACCAGCGATCACCAACTGGTAGACTGTGGCCTACTGGTGGTCCATGAGAAAATTTTGGTGGGCCGCAGAGAAATGTCTGCCCCAAAGCAATTAATCCAGGCTGCACGAGAACACAAAGCTGTGCCACCCACATGGCTTGCCCACCCACTGGCCCCCACTCTTCAGCCAAGCAGAAACCTGCAAAAAGCAGTGTAGCCCTCACCAGTCAGGATGAGGTGATGGTGCTGTTGCAGCAAGAGGGGGCTGGAGGCACAGGTGGGCTGAAGGCGCAATGGAGGTGGCTGGAAGGTGCAGGAGCACCACACTACTTGCATTTGCGTAGCACTCCCACACCTTCCAGCTTGCCTCTCCTGGCCTGACCTCTTCCTCAATGTCCACGGGCTTTAGGGACAGCCCAGGGCAGGAAAGGTACTGGATGGTGGCGGTGGTGGGAGGAGGTAGAGGGGGCAAGTCTGTGCTCATCATCCAATTCAGAGGTCCAGAATGGAGTGGCATTGGCGGCATCAGTTTTCTCATTCCTCTTGGCACTCTGCTCTGCTACCCCCCCCCCCACCCCATGGTCCCAGCCATTGCTTCCCAGGGAAAGCACAGGAAAAGTGAGCAGAAATATAGCTTTCACTGGGGTGAAAAAGCTGAGATCGAGGAAGGCACAGGCAAGAGAAGATGGAAGCTGCCGCCTTTGAAAAGTGTCGTTTTCTGTTGCCTGTGCTTTCCGATCTCCATTCTTTCACCCTAGCAAGAGCTATGTTTCTGCTCACTTTCTTTTCCTATGCCTTCCTTGGGCAGTGATGGATGAGGCCATGGCAGTGGGGCAGCAGTGAAATCAGGGCTGCTCTCACTTCTCAGCAAGCCAGGCCTGGAGGAACGTGAAGAATTGCAGGTGAGCGCCAGAGAAATGTGTGTTGGAAATGCCAACACACATTTTCAGCACGCTCTCCTCTGTCCTGAAGTAGGATTGAGTGGGGGGAAAGGAGCAGGGGGAAGGGTAGGAGGGAAGAAGAAGCCTGGCTGGCTTTCCTTTGGCATGGGATAAGAGGTGGGAGACCAAATGCCCAGACCAAAAGAGCGCTGAGAAAGATGGGCTCCTAATAGCCAGTCTGTTTGTGCAGGTGAGAGCTCTAGCTTTTCTGGGCTTGACACTCCCCCCCTTTGGCCTCCATGCAGGGACGGATCCTTCTCTGCTTGGAAACAGCAGGAGAAACCTGGAGCTTAGCCTTGGGAGGGAGTCTTCTTGTGTGTAGGCTGAAGGTGGGGTGTTGCCTGATTATCAGGAGCACATCTTGCTCAGTGCTTCCAGCCTGGCCATCCTTCCCTCCACACCTGGCAAAGGAGATAGAGGTTTCCTCTGATTTGGGAGAGATATGAAATGACAGGAGACCACACTGGGAGGACTCTGATTTCCTTCCATTTAAGGGGGAGCCTGTTCCTCCCCATCTAGATCTTTCCAGCCTCCAGGCCCCTCTTTCTTCTCAAATAATGAAAGAGGCCCCTCCTTTTTCCTTTGCTCTGCCCCATAATTATGAATAAGCATTTATGATTTTGTTATAGTACCCGCCTGGATGAACACAAAAATTCAGTAAAAAAGCTGGAACATACCTCCTCACTAGTCCAACACATGAAAGCCACAGGTCATAACATCAACTTCAATGGCACCAAAACCCTAGCCACTATAAAAAAACCCAGCCACAGAATCATCAGAGAAGCCATAGAGACTGAAAAAAGATCTGAAAGCATGAATAGAAGAGATGATTCCACCAGACTGTCAATTATTTGGAAGCCCGCACTCTCAAATAGAAAGATCTCCACACCACAAGCCGGGCAAACACCTGGGCACAAACAGACTCCCTCTGATACCTCCAGCTCAAACACACCCCAACTAGGCACCCAGATGAAACCTAGCTTCCTAATAGATAACAGCCATCCTTTTACACGAAGCCTTGCTGAACTGAAAGCTTCCAATACAGGAACACAGTGTTGCCAGCCAATCAAAGGCAGAAAACAGACAGAAGAAACCAGAAACACCAATCAAACAAACTCCAAGACCAATAAACACAGACCAAGACTCCCAACCAATCAGGATGAAGAAAAAAGCATCCTGGCAGAACAGAAGGCTAGCCTCAAATTAAAAACTAAACAGCTGTGATAGCCTGACCCACAGACAAACTCAATGCAGAAGCCTGATGATGGCAGATGAGATTCTGCCGAAACGTTGCTACAACTTTAAAAGCACAACTACAATGACGTGGGATAATACCCGAAGGAAGCTGAAAAGCATACATGTAAGTACCCCTGAAAACTTAAAAAAACAAATATAGTTATTTGCCACCCACAAACCCAAACTATGGTTAAGATACATCGATGACACATTTGTGATTTGGCCCCATGGAAAAGAA
>BLBF01000037.1:2252683-2285846 GCA_015471245.1 Laticauda colubrina
TGGGTCTTCTTTTGTTGCCCTGCACAGGAGAATGGAACTGGAAAGCAGGTATGTGGGGTGAGGAGGAAATGGGGATTTTGCAGTATCCTTCCCCTGCCACACCCATCAAGCCACACCCACCAATCCATGCCATGCCCACCAAGCAACACCATGCCCAACAAGCCATGCCCATAGAACCAGTAGTAAAAAAAATTGAATACCACCATTGTTTATGAGCATTCATTTTGTGACCATTTGATGTTATATCAGCACAGAAAACCCCCCAACATCTGACCCTTTTTCACTCGTATTACCATTACAACGTCCCCATGGTTATATGATCAAAATTCAAATGCTTGGCAACTGGTTCATATTTATGACAGTTGCAGTGTCCCAGAGCAGGGTGATCACTTTTTGTATACTTCTGACATGCAAAGTCAATGAGGAAGCCACTTAACAACCATGTTACTCACTTAACAACTGCCATGATTCACCCAACAACTGTGGCAAGGTCCTAAGATGGGACAAAGCTCACTTTATAACTGTCTTGCTTAGCAACAGAAATCTTGGGCTCAATTGTGGGCATAAGTTGAAGATACCTGTATTAAAAACTCAGATAGTTGAAACATATAACCCTTGTCATTTTCAAAAAAAAACCATTGAATAACTAGTGGGAATAAACCAGGACAGAAAATAAACACCAAAATAATAGAGCAGTGAAAACTTTCTCTGTAGATTCAAAAGCACAGGCTTTTGTCACTGTCAATTACTGTTCAAAAACTTTAAATAAAGGGCATTCTTGAAGATGCTGTGAAATTTACTGCTTTCACTTATTCTTATTCTTATTTTAAAAAATCATTGTTCTTGCCTTATATCAATCCCCTCATGAACCATTTGACCTCTTGCATGCTACTCTAGCATCTATCTCACTGAAGAAGCTTGGAGGGCTCATGTTTAGACTCACAGTGTTCTTGTTTTAGTTGAAAACATTCTTCAGTGCACTTTATCCTTTCTATCTTATGAGGGGAAAGTTACAGAGGAAAGGTATTGCTTGTCTAGTATTGATGCCTACTTGTATCAGTAATAGACCTTCCTTTCTCACATATTATATGTTGTAAATCAAGGTTGTGGAACTCAATTTCATTGAGGGCCAGATCAACATTGCGGCTTCCTCAGAGGGCTGGGAGAGGGGGATGATTGGTGGTCAGGGTGATCTTGGATTGGGGGTGTGGCCAGCTCAATGTCACTCACATGGGGAGCACCGGTGGAGGATGGGTGAAGTTGGGGAGGGAATCCAGAGGTCTCCGGCCTTGTGGGGCAGTGGGTGGGAGGCTTGTCTCATGGGATAAGGTGAGGCGAGGCAGAGTGCAGGGTGTAGCTGCTGCCAGAAACCATTGACGAGCGCATGAGGACTGTCATCCTGGGTGAAAGGGAAGTGCTGAAAACACAATCCCCAGGGATGTCAGGCCCTGCATGCTCGCCGCCTCCTGTATGCATGCGCAAGAGGTAGGGCTGAGATGGTAGCGTGGATCTAAGGCTGGCCATGGTCTGGCTCAGATAGCCAGGTTGAAGATTAGCACCTAGTTGGCCTGGTTCAGGTTGAGGCCCCATGGGCCAGTCCTTCGTTTCTTGGGCCAGATCTTACCACCTCATGTGCCAGATCTGGCCCTTGGGCCTTGAGTTTCACACCCCTATTGTAAGTTGTGTTTTCTTTCCTTTCTCAGGTATTATATGTGTTTATTGCCACAATAGTAATTTTATAAACCTTTTATTCATTAATATTTTATTTATACAGTGGTTTCAAGATACCTTTGGTACAGAAAATGATACACAACTGAATGAATTAATGGATTGATTCATCATGTGTCATCAAGTTGCAATTGATTTTTAGCAAGCACACAGATAAATTTTCTCCATGACAATCAATCCCTAACTTGAGTTTTCAGATCTTCCATTGGTACATTCATTTCCACTGCAATGAATGGATTAATACATGAGGATTAATAGATGTTTTAGATTTTTCCCTTTCTCCTGGAGCCAAAATGAAAAAGTACTTCTCTGCTAATCTTTGGTTATTCTGGTTAAACTGGAAGCATCACATTTTGTGTCATCATGAAAAAGTCATGTCTCAAAAAACAGACACAAGAAAAAAAGGAGGAAGGTGGATTTTTCATGTGTTTTTTTTCATTCAGAATAGAAGAGAACAGAACAGAATAGAATAGAATAGAACTTGAAGGGACCTTGGAGGTCTTCTGGTCCAGCCCCCTTCTCAAGCAGAAGAACTTATACCATCTCAGATAAGTGACTGTCCAGTCTTATCTTAAAAATCTCCCATGATGCAGCACCCACAATTTCTGAAGACAGGCTGTTCCACTGGGTTAATAGTCCTCACTGTTATAGGAAGTTTCTTCTTAATTCCAGGTTGCTTCTTTCTTTGATCAGTTTCCATCCATTGTTTCTTGACCTGCCCTCCAGTGCTTTGGAGAATAATTTGATTCCCTCTTCTTTGTGGCAGCCTTTCAAACATTGGAATACGGCTATCATGTCATCCCTAATTCTTCTTTTCTTTAGACGAGCCAGACCCAAAACCTACAACTGTTCTTCATATGGTTTAATCTCCAGGCCTTTGATCAAAGATTCTCTGAATCTTTTCCAAAGTCTCAATATCTTTTTTGTATGATGATCATAATTGTTTGCAGTATTCCAGGTCTGGTCTTGCTAGGGTTTGGTAAAATGTCACCAATACTTCACATGATCTTGATTCTATGGCTCTGTTTAAACAACCCAGGATTGTATTAGCTTTTTTTGCTGCTGCCGAAGACTTTCCACAGTGGAAGAACCAAGCCCAGTAGGGCTTCCTTCCTTTCCTGCCCTATTGGAGCAGAAACTCCTGTAGTTGCAGGATTCTGACCCTTTATTGACATCAGCCAAGTGGATATCACTAGTAAGTTGTCAAATGAATCTATGTAAAGAGCATATATGCATTTCAATGTGTAACAGCAACTGAAGTTCCATTTCTTTGGTAAACATCTGCAGGTGCACAAGAAAGAAAAAGAACACATCATACAAACAGTCCAATCTGTGCTTTTCTGTGGTTTCCATTATTAAAGAGTGACCGTGAGGTTCTCATCTTTTAAAGAAGGAAATGAATTATACATAAAATAGGGCAACCTTTCTCAGCCTGAATTTTCCAGGTGTGGTATAAGTGGCATAAGAATCACATCTAGAAGATAGTATATAGGAGAAAGCTGCAACAGAATAGAGCTAAGAAATGTTTCCTACAGGAGTGTACTACTATATTGTATTGTATCTATGTACCATAGATTAAGATCAAAAATCCATCAAACCTGTTTGTGCATTAATTTCTAAGTTATCTCCGACAAAATTTGTTCCCATCCTACAAATGTCTACTTGTATGTTATATAAGGTGTGATTCATCTAAATGTGTCTACACAATCCACAAATTAACTGGAAATGCCCAGCTAAAAAGGCAAGAATTAATAATAGTGAAATATCTTTTATTGTTGGGTAACCTTTATTGTTGGGATTTTTAAAAAATCCCCAAGAATAACAACATATTATTTCATTTAAAAACATTTTCTTCATCTTTTCAAATGTAACTTAAAAGTTCTCCTGCACATACGTGCCAGTTTTTCCCGACTCTAAGAGGCGGTGCTCATCTCCATTACAAAGCCAAGGAGGCAGCGCTGTCCGAAGACGTCTCCATGGTCATGTGGCCAGAATGACTAAATGCTGAAGGTGCACAGAATGTTGTTACTTTCACACCAAAGATGGTCTCTATTTTTCTACTTGCATTTTTTATATTCTTTCCAATTGCTAGGTTGGCAGAAGCTGGTACAAGTAATGGAGCTCATTCCATTATGCGGTGCTAGAGATTCGAACCGCCAAACTGTCAACTTTTCTGATCGATAAGCTCAGCATCTTAGCCACTGAACCACCATGTCTCTATAAATGTAACTTAAGGCACTAGAAAATAATTGTGAAATGTACAACCAAAATAACTACATTCTTCTAACTTCCAAAGATCCAAGAGCTATTTCATTGTTTATATAGTATCTAAGATCTCATAAGTACAATTAAATAGCACAAGTAATATTTTTCCCTTCCTGGGTATATAGTCACTTCCAAAATAATATATATGTCAACAATCAGTCAGAAAGTCACCAACTATAGAGTTATTAATTTAGGGCACACTTTCTATAAGATTTAATAATGTAAAATGTATAAATTGTATTTGGTGTTGATAAACATCTTTTGCAAAGTTTTCTATAACATTCTCCTACCTGATGCAATCAACATAAATGACTGGTCAAAGTGATTGCATTTATAATTTCACCCAGCTGAATGATCTACAGCCATATTTTTGGAGTGTGTCATTTATGCTAGGTGTTTATGAAGAAGGAAGGACATTGGAACTTTTGTCCAAAATGAAGTTGTCTCATTTGGTTGATTTCAATTAACTTCTCTTAAATATTATTGACCTCGTGGGCTTTGTACTCTCTTAGGTGAAAGGCAGGATGCCAGTCTAATTCGCTCAGCTCTAGAATAGTTCAAGAAACATCCTGAGGGCACACCTCCTGTGACTCAGTTTAAAATCTTATGATCAGGGGAATATCACTTGCTATGTTGGATACAAAACACTTAAGACATTGACCTTTCCTACAATTCAGAGAATTCAGGGTGAGCAGAGTAGAGCAGATGTTACTAAGTAACTTTGTGGACTTGTGGATGTATACTTAAAAAAAGAAATAAATCAAAGAAAATAGGTGCCACAAAGTCTACCCTCTTATACATATATGCAAGCACAATCCTTTTTTTAAAAAAAAGAGCTTGAAAACTTATCAGTAGTAAAGAGCAAACACTCTCAATCCCATTTTGAAAGAACCCTGTGCATGTTTCTGAACACATTTTGAATGACTTTAACATCTTCCATATGATTTGGTGCTAAGTTAGACAAATTATCTTTCCCAGCTTGTTCTTCCAGCTGCCACAGGGCTTTATCTTTGATAAGATCACAAGGCTAATCGATTAATTTACAACTCATCCAGAAGAGCTCCAATGTTAAGCCCCTGTCACACTGCACCAACGGATGGAAAGAGGATATAAAACGGAAAAAAACACTTGCCATCCGTTGGTTAACGCGATGCTTCCGTTTTGTACTCACAGCATACATTTTGCTTCCTCTTTATCCGTCCAGCATCCGTCTATTGACGTTTCATCCACTCAGAGGGTTTTGAGCTGCTCAAAACTTTTGCGTGGGAAATGTATCCAATTCTTCTGTTCTGCATCCGCTAGGCATCCGTTATGCATCCGTTATGCATCCGTTATGCATCCGTTATGCATCCGCTATATCCGCTAGGCATCCGCTGCATGTCCGCGCAACTCAATCCGCTCCAGCGGTAAACGGACGCAGGGAGGAAGCGGAATGGATGCGGAACGGATGCACAACGTTAGTAGCACGGACGGAAAAAGGATGAAAGCGGATGCAGCATGCAAAGAAAGCATTTAAAATGGAAAAAACATTCGCAGAGGGGACCTATCTCAGATATTAAGGATTTCTAGAGGATGCCTAGATGATGCAAAAGGACACATAGGGGAAAACCTATACTGCCTATAAAAAGGGGGAGCAACTCATCTGGATCTCACTTTCAGACCAGCAGCCCAGCTGTGCAGACCTCTGCAGCCTTCATCTGACTCTTCCTCTTCCACAGCATCCAGTCATGTCCACCATGGATCGTAACAAAGTCCTTTTGGCAGCCACCATCGTTCTGCAACAGTGCGAAGCCATCTACAGGCTCTGTGAACTCTACTACGGGAAGAAAAAGAGGCGGCCAAGAAGCATCTGGGTCCGAAGATGGATCGCCGGAAGAGCAGAGGACAGACTGCAAAACAATCTGATGGTGGAGCTCAGGAACGAAGACACTCGTGCATTCCAAAACTTCATGAGGATACCTCCAGCCATGTTTGACGAAGTTGTTCAGCGTCTGAGACCCAGGTTGACCAAGCAGAGCACCAACTTCTGGCCCAGCCTGGACCTGGGCTCAAGGTGGCAATCACTCTGCGCCACCTGGCCTCAGGGAGAACCTACAGAAACATGCAGTACGGCTGGATGGTGCCACACAACACCATCAGCATTGTGGTCAGAGAAGTGGTGCAGGCCATCATCGAAGAAGACATGGAGGAGCTCCTCCAGTGCCCCTCCACTGAAGAAGGATGGAAGAAAGTTGCAGAGCAGTGGTATCAGAGGTGGACCTTCCCCCACACCGTTGGAGCCATAGATGGCAAGCACGTGGCCTGCAAAGCTCCAGCCAAGTCGGGGTCCACTTATTTCAACTACAAGGGCTTCTTCAGCATCATCCTCTTTGCCATGGTCGATGCTGATTACAAGTTCATGTACATGCTTCAGGCAATGGCTCATCTTCAGATGCCCAGGTATACAATGCCAGTGACCTCAAGGAGGGGCTGGAACGCAACCTCATTGTCGGCTTCCCAGATCCAGAACCCCTGCCCAACGACACACAAGATGTGCCCTACTTCATCATGGGGGATGACGCCTTCTCCCTCAGAACCTACCTCATGAAGCCCTACACCTCCAGATGCCTCCCCCGTGAAGAGAGGATCTTCAACTACAGGATGTCCAGGGCAAGGCGGGTGGTGGAGAACGCCTTTGGCATCCTGGCCAACAGGTTCCAGGTACTTCTCACCACCATGCAGCATTGCCCAGAGACCATGAGGAGGATCGTGGAAGCTTGCTGCATCCTGCACAATCTCATGCGCACCCATACCCAGTCTTGCAGAACAGACTCGTGGACCTCCAACAAGGCAATGGGGACAGGGAGCCTGGGGAATGGAGGCAAGGGCAAAACCTGATAGACACTGAGGATGTGCAAGGCCCCAACAGAGCCTCACATGAAGGGAAGAAGCAGCGCAACCTTCTGAAACACTGGTGCAACTTCCCAGCTGAAGCGGTGGAGTGGCAATACAGGATGAAAGATGTTTAATGGATGCTTCCTTCAGCCTGTCTCATCCCACGGATGAGATTGGGCCATGTATGTTGGGTGGGCCTAAAATGAACAGGGCATTTAATAAAGAGTTGTGTTTATGTTGAAATGTGTGGATCAATGCTTACACTGTTATTGATATATGTGTGGCACCTGGGAGGGTGGACCATACACTCCCATGATGCTTGTCCTGGAGGTTTATCTATCCCACAGCTATCTTAACCCATCCCACAACAATCTTAACCCATCCCAAAGGTATCCCTGCCCATCCCACTGCTATCCTTACCCATCCCAAAGGTATCCCTGCCCATCCCACTGCTATCTTAACCCATCCCACAAGCATGCAAAGACTTAAACCATTTATAAAAGTTTCCACCAAGACTTTATTAAAAAAAAGAAATGAAGCAAGTGTGTGAATCAAAGATAGACTTTATTAACAACAAGCTGTAAAAGAAAAATGACCCAAGTCAAGTGTCCAAATAAAGTCCACAGGAAGCCAGCCAGCCAGTCTCTGGCACTCCTCTTGGTCACTTGGAGGTGTGCCCAGTCTCAGGGGTGAAGGGTCCAGGTTCTGTGGAGGTGGGTGCTGCTGGAGTGCTGGTCTGAGGCGTCATTGGGGTGCCTGGCCCCGAGAGGACAACAGGTGACGGTGTGTTGAGAAAGCTCTCGGACAGCTGGCTCAGACCCGTGATGTTGAGAGCTCCTTCTTCCATGCCATGTGGTGTCAGCCCCAGTATCGAGGACATATGTAGTGAGGCCGGGCTTGGCTGTGGGGCGGAGGAAGGAGCAGTGTAGTGGGGCTGTCTGGTCTGCAGCTGGGTGAGGACTGGCGTTGGTGGCATCGATGGCGTGGGTGGCATCAGTGTTATGGGTGGCATCGGTGGCGTCGGTGGCATTGGTGGCATCAGTGGAACCGGTGGCAATGGTGTCGTCCGATGACTCTGCCTGGACTGGGAAGGGCTGCTGCCTGTGCTTGTGGACCTCCTGGTAGCCGTAGCCCTGGTAGGTGAGGGTCTGTGGAAAGCCTTGGAATGGGAGGGACATCACCTGGGGTGGAGGAGCAGACCTGGACTGGGTGGGAGCAGGTTCAGCTGGGCCTGGACGGTTGTTAAGCAGCTCGATGATCTGGTCCTTCACCACCTAGTACTGGGGTTCTGCCATGTCCATGAGGGTCTGGTTCACATAGGTGAGGAAGGGCTTGCGGTTGGAGGATGAGGAGTCAGTGTTGACCAGATGAGATAGGAGATCTATGCTGCTCCGGATGGTGTCCCTGATCTCCAGCAGGACAGTGTGGCTCTGCCCCTATGGTCTGGCTCTCTTCCTTTCTGTGGAGGTGGAGCTGGGGGTGGATGCGGGTCGGGCTGTGGTGGAAGTGTCGTCTCCTTTCTCCCACTGCACCAGGGAGTCCTCCACACACTCCACCACAGTTAAAACACCTGTCTGCGGGTTCTCCACCATGGGACGCTCCACAGAAACCTGCCTGGAGATAGGAGCTGACTCTCGGCCGGAAGAGGACTGGCTCTCAGCACGTTGCTGGAGAGAGAGGGATGTGAGAGGGGCTGCTCCTCGGTGGCGGATCTCACCCTCCAGGAAGCTGCACCTGGCCATAACGTGGGTCTCTCTGTCTGTCAGCTTGACCGTGGCCTGGCCAGATTTCTTGAGGTGCAGCTTCCCATACCAGGTGTGCATATGTTTCCACCAGCTGAGGAGCACCTCCGATGTGTAGATCAGACTCTCCACCTTCTCTCTCCAAGCAGCCTGCTTCCTTTTGGTGTCCCTGTAGAGCCTGTGTCCCTTCCACCATAGATAGTCATTCTCTCTCAGCCACTCCAGTACCTCATCCTCGTATTCCTCCTCAATGGAGTATTGCCTCCTCTCCCGTTCTCACATATGCCTCTTCCTCCCTTTGGCAGGACCAGATGGGCCCTCATCAGAGGGGCTTCCAGGTTGTAGGGGCTGCTCCTCCACACCACCAGCAGCAGCATCACCAGCAGGATCATCATCGTCATCATCAGCAGCAGCAGGACCAGCAGGACCAGGATCAGCAGCAGCAGAGTAAGCACCAGCAGTGCCAGCAAGACCAGGAGCACGAGCAGGACCAGGAGCACGAGCAGGATGAGCAAGTCCAGGAGTACGAGCAGGATGAGCAGGACCAGCAGGACGAGGAGCAGCTTCAGCAGGATATGCACCAACAGAAGCACCACCGCCAGGATCAGCCTCAGCAGAGTAAGCACGAGCAGAAGCACCACCGCCAGAAGCAGCATCATTAGCTCCTTCAGAAGCAGAAGCAGCAGAAGCCCCAGCACAAGCCCCAGCAGAAGCAAAGTCAGGGACAGGGGGCGGTGGGGTTGCCCTGTCCCTCTTGCCAGGGATGGCGGCATGTTGCTGCTTTCTCTTCTTCCCCATGGTTGTGGGGTTGCTGGCTGGCAGGGAGGCTGGCAGGCAGCCAGGCAGCAAGGCTGGCAAGCAGACTGGTAGGCAGGCTGGCAGGCAGGCTGGCAGGAAGGCTGGCAGGCAGGCAGGCACCAAGACTGGCAGGCAGGCTGGCAGGAAGCCTGGCAGGAAGCCTGGCAGGGAGGCTGGCAGGCAGGCAGGCACCAAGCCTTGCTGGCAGGCAGACACCAAGGCTGGCAGGCAGACTGGCTGGCAGGGAGACCGGAAGGCAGGCAGACAGCAAGGCTAGCAGGGAGGCTGGTAGGAAGGTTGGAAGCAAGGCTGGCAGCAAGGCTGGCAGCAAGGCATGCAGGCAGGGCAGGTTGGCAAGGCACTCGATGTGTCCGGCAGCAGGTCTTTCCTCCGAATGGTGACCTGCTTCCGAGCTGCTTTCCTTTATATCTGCGCGGCTTACGCAATGCATCCCCCTGCATGTGCAATTAACGCTCGGCATCCATTAGGCTTCCGCTGTGCATCCGCTAGGCTTCCGCTCTGCATCCGCTTCATCCACTGTGCGTCCGCTATGCATCCGGTTCATCCGCTCAGCGTCTGCTCTGCATCTGCTCTTTCCGTTCCACGTCCGCTTTGCTGTGCTCCCCCGGAATCCTTGCGGATGTGCCATCCACTTCCATCCGCTTCCATCCGCTGGGCTTCCGTTCTGCATCCGCTTTCCATCCGCTCTTCGTCCTCCCCGCGTCCATTCCTTTCCGTGTTATCTGCTCTGGATATATAAATTTTTGCCCCTTTTGAGAGTGGATAACAACGGATGGAACATTTTTCTCGTCTGTTGTGTCCTTTTTACTAACGTTTTGCATCCGTTGGGCAGTGTGACAGGGCCTTTACTTGTTTTTTCTGATGGTCTTCCTTTAAAAATGTAAGAGTGCTTGTTTTATCTTGGTTTCCCTTTTAACATTTAGGCTTGTTATTTGACCTTTGTTGATTATTAAACTGTTAATTGGGTTCTAATTGTATATTACCAATATTTTAAGAAGTTTTAAGTTGTCTTGAGAAAGTTTTTCCATATTTTAGGCAGTCAACAAAAACCTAATTCAAATTCCAATTTAAAGAGTATTGTGACTCAGGTGGACAATCCATCCAGTTAAGCATCTTGAAAATGGCTTCAGCATTATTAGAAACTTTTCCAGTATATCACGGCAACTATTAATTGCATAACTACTCTCAATTTTTTGTCACTGACAAAATTGTAATGGCAAATGTTCCCTTCATGACCTAATCTTTTGCTCTATTCAAAGTATCAGAATCTTCACTTCAGCAAGCGGTCATTATTTTGTTTCATTTAGCGGCTTAAAATGACATTTATTCCTGGAGCTGACATTTTGCTATTCTTTTTTTAAAAATTAAAGATAGGAAATTTGGGCAAAGAAAGATGCTAGCAAAGAGTTATGCGTGTTGCAATTCAGATGATAGAGTGAAGAAAACTTAAAAGGACAGAATTATTGCTTTAGGGTGTAGTGGAGAAAACAACAACAACAAAAAAAGCAAAATCCCAGGTTTAAGGAATTCTTTGTTAGTTTTGCTGAATGTTTTGAACTAAATACTAAACAAAGTATAATACATAGAATTGTATTGATTGATTATGCGCCAACCAGATGTTTTTACACTAGTAATCATATATTGTCCATTATGATCTGTCTCTAATTTGATTTTTCAGGTCTTCCAAGATTGCACCTATTGCCACTGCAACTGAGTCCACCCACCTTGCTTTTGGTCATCTGCTTCTTCTCTTTTTTCCCCCTTACATTTCTTATAAATCTTCTACATCACTTCCTCCCATATTTGTGAATATAAATCATCATTCACAATCTTGTCTCTGTCCACAATCTCCCATTCTTGCAACCTTAAGCCCATGTCACACTGGCCACGGATGCAAAAAGGACACAGGGGACGAGCAAAATGTTCCATCTGTTGTTATCTGCTCTCAAAAGGGGCAAAAATTTGCATAACCGGAGCGGATAACATGGACGCGGGGAGGACGCAGGGCAGATGCAAAGCGGATGCGGAATGGAAGCCTAGTGGATGGAAGCAGATGGGAGCGGATAGGAGTGGGTGGCACATCCGCAGGGCTTCCGGGGGGCCTCAGCGAAGTGGACGCAGAACGGAAAGAGTGGATGCAGAGCGGACACCGAACGGATGAAGCGGATGCAGAGCGGAAGCCTAGCGGATGCACAGTGGAAGCCTAATGGATGCCTGGCATTCACTGTGTATGCAGGGAGGATGCATTGCGTCATCCCCGTGGATATAACGGAAGCAGCTCGGAAGCAGGTTGCCATTCAGAGGAAAGACCTGCTGCCGGACACATCGACTGCCTTGCCTGCCCTGCCTGCATGTCTGCCTGCCAGCCTTGCTGCCAGCCTTGCTGCTAGCCTCCCTGCCAGCCTTGCTGCCAGCCTTGCTGCCAGCCGGTCTGCCTGCCAGCCTTGCTGCTTGCCTTCCTGCCAGCCTTGGTTCATGTCTGCCTGCCAGCCTTCCTGCCAGCCTTGGTTCATGTCTGCCTGCCAGCCTTGGTGCCTGCTTCCCTGCCAGCCTTCCTTCCAGCCTTGGTGCCAGCCTGCCTGCCAGCCTTCCTGCCTGCCTTGGTGCCAGCCTGCCTGCCAGACTTCCTGCCAGCCTTGGTTCCTGCCAGCCTCCCTGCCAGCCAGCAACCCCACAACCATGTGGAAGCACAGCAAGCCTCAGCCATCTGCTGCCAGCCCTGGCAAGAGGGACAGGGCTACCATCCCGCCCCCTGGCCCTCACTCTGGTTCTGCTGGGGCTTCTGCAGCACGGGCTCGCTCTTCTGGGGCTGGCGCTTCTGCTGCTTCTGCTTTTGGAGGAGCTGATGACAAGCACTCCAGCACCAGCCACCTCCACAGCACCTGCACCCTTCACCCCTGAGACTGAGCGACCAAGAGGAGTGCCAGAGACTCATTTTTGTTTTATAGCTTCTTGTTAATAAAGTCTATTTTTGATTCACACACTTGCTTCATTTCTTTTTTTTTTAATAAGGTCTTTCTGGAAACTTTTAGATATGGTTTAAGCCTTTGCATGCTTGTGGGATGGGTAAGGATAGCTTTGGAATGGGTTAGGATACCTGTGGGATGGGTAATAGCTGTGGGATGGGTTAGGATAGCAGTGGGATAGATAAACCTCCAGGGCAAGCATCGTGGGACTGTATGGTCCACCCTCCCAGGTGCCACACCTACGGCCCTTTATTATCAATAATAATGTAATAATTATCCACACATGTCAACATAAACACAACTCTTTATTAAACGTAGGCCAACCAAACATACATGGCCCAATGTTATCCATGTGATGAGACAGGCTGAAGGAAGCATCCATTAAGCATCTACCATCCTGTCTTGCCACTCCACTGCTCCAGATGGGGAGTTGCACCAGTGTCTCAGGAGGTTGCGCTGCTTCTTCGCTTCATGTGAGGCTCTGTTGGGGCCTTGCACATCCTCAGTGTCGATCAGGTTTCAACCTTGCCTCCATTCCCCAGGCTCCATGTCCCCATTGCCTTGCTGGAGGTCCACGAGCCTGTTCTACAAGGCAAAAATTTGCATAACCGGAGCGGATAACATGGACGCGGGGAGGACGCAGGGCGGATGCAAAGCGGATGCGGAATGGAAGCCTAGCGGATGGAAGCAGATGGGAGCGGATAGGAGTGGGTGGCACATCCGCAGGGCTTCCGGGGGGCCTCAGCGAAGCGGACGCAGAACGGAAAGAGTGGATGCAGAGCGGACACCGAACGGATGAAGCGGATGCAGAGTGGAAGCCTAGCGGATGCACAGTGGAAGCCTAAGGGATGCCTGGCATTCACTGTGCATGCAGGGAGGATGCATTGCGTCAGCCCCGTGGATATAACGGAAGCAGCTCGGAAGCAGGTCGCCATTCAGAGGAAAGACCTGCTGCCGGACACATCGACTGCCTTGCCTGCCCTGCCTGCATGTCTGCCTGCCAGCCTTGCTGCCAGCCTTGCTGCTAGCCTCCCTGCCAGCCTTGCTGCCAGCCTCCCTGCCAGCCTTGCTGCCAGCCGGTCTGCCTGCCAGCCTTGTTGCCTGCCTTCCTGCCAGACTTGGTTCATGTCTGCCTGCCAGCCTTCCTGCCAGCCTTGGTTCATGTCTGCCTGCCAGCCTTGGTGCCTGCCTCCCTGTCAGCCTTCCTTCCAGCCTTGGGGCCAGCCTGCCTGCCAGCCTTCCTGCCTGCCTTGGTGCCAGCCTCCCTTCCAGCCTTCCTGCCAGCCTTGGTTCCTGCCAGCCTCCCTGCCAGTCAGCAACCCACAACCATGTGGAAGCACAGCAAGCCTCAGCCATCTGCTGCCAGCCCTGGCAAGAGGGACAGGGCTACCATCCCGCCCCCTGGCCCTCACTCTGGTTCTGCTGGGGCTTCTGCAGCATGGGCTCGCTCTTTTGGGGCTGGCGCTTCTGCTGCTTCTGCTTTTGGAGGAGCTGATGACAAACACTGAAGGAAGCATCCATTAAGCATCTACCATCCTGTCTTGCCACTCCACTGCTCCAGATGGGGAGTTGCACCAGTGTTTCAGGAGGTTGTGCTGCTTCTTCACTTCATGTGAGGCTCTGTTGGGGCCTTGCACATCCTCAGTGTTTATCAGGTTTTGCCCTTGCCTCCATTCACCAGGCTCCATGTCCCCATTGGCTTGTTGGAGGTCCACGAGCCTGTTCTGCAAGACTGGGTAGCAGGTGCGCATGAGATTGTGCAGGATGCAGCAAGCTTCCATGATCCTACTCACGGTCTCTGGGCAATGCTGCATGGTGGTGAGAAGTACCTGGAACCTCTTGGCCAGGATGCCAAAGACGTTCTCCACCACCTGTCTTTCCCTGGACAGCCTGTAGTTGAAGATCCTCTCTTCACGGGTGATGGGTCTGGATGTGTAGGACTTCATGAGGTAGGTTGTGAGGGAGAAGTCGTCATCCCCCACGATGAAGTAGGGCACATCTTGTGTGTCGTTGGGCATGGGTTCTGTATCTGGGAAGCCGACGATGAGGTTGTGTTCCAGCCCCTCCTTGAGGTGACTGGCGTTGTATACCTGGGCATTTGAAGAGGAGCCGTTGCCTGAAGCATCAATGTACATGAACTTGTAGTCAGCATCGACCATGGCGAAGAGGATGATGCTGAAGAAGCCCTTGGAGTTGAAATAAGTGGACCCCGACTTGGCTGGAGCTTTGCAGGCCACGTGCTTGCCATCTATGGCTCCAACGGTGTGTGGTAAGTTCCACTTCTGATACCACTGCTCTGCAACTTTCTTCCATCCTTCTTCAGTGGATGGGTATAGGAGGAGCTCCTCCTTGTTTTCTTCGATGATGGTCTGCACCACTTGTCTGACCACAATGCTGATGGTGTTGGATGGCACCCTCCAGCCGTACTGCATGCTCCTGTAGGAGGTCCCTGAGGCCAGGTTGCGCAAAGTGAGTGCCACCTTGAGCCCAGGTTCCAGGCTGGGCCGGAAGCTGGTGTTTGCCTTGGTCAACCTGGGTGTCAGGCACTGCACAACTTCGTCAAACATGGCTGGAGGCATCCTCATGAAGTTCTGGAACGCCCGAGTGTCTTCGCTCCTGAGCTCCACCATCACCTTGTTGTACAGTCCGTCCTCTGCTCTTCTGGCGAATCATCTTCGGACCCAGACTCTTTTTGGGTGGCTCCTTTTCTTCTCGCAGTAGTGTTCACAGAGCCTGCAGATGGCTTTGCACTGTTGCAGAACGATGGTGGCTGCCGAAAGGACTTTGTTACAATCCACGGTGGACATGACTGGATGCTGTGGAAGAGGAAGAGACAGATGAAGGCTGCAGAGGTCTGCACCGTTGGGCTGCTGTTCTGAAAGTGAGATGCAGGCGAGTTGCTCCCCCCTTTTATAGGCAGTATAGGTTTTCCGCTAGGCATCCTCTAGGCATCCTGTAGGCATCCTCTAGACATCCTTAATATCCGAGATAGGTCCCCTCTGCGAATGTTTTTTCCATTTTAAACACTTTGTTTCCATGCTACATCCGTTCTGCATCCGTTCTGCGTCCGTTCCGCTTCCTCCCCTCGTCCGGGCGGATGGAGTTGCACGGATGCTTAGCGGATGCCTAGCGGATATAGCGGATGTGTAACGGATGCATAGCGGATGCAGAATGGATGAACTGGATACATTTTCCGTGCAAAAGTTTTAGTCAGCCCAAAACTTTTGGAGCGGATGAAACGTCCATAAACGGATGCTGGACGGATAGAGAGGAAGCCAAACGGAGGCAGTGAGTACATCGCGTTTTCGAACGGATGGCAAGGTTTTTTGTCCGTTTTACATTCTCTTTGCATCCTTTGGTTCAGTGTGACATGGGCTTTACAGAGTATCTACCTAAAACTGACTGTGGGTTTTGCCATATTCAGTATTCATGCATCCTTCTTATCTACCCATCTAATATCTATGTCATTTTAAAAATAGTGTTTCTGGGCATTATCTCATTCAATCAAAGAATGACCAGGTATTTGTTTTGTGTTTCAGCAGCTTTTAGTACAGATTGCCCTTTGGAGTCTGTGTAATGATTTACTCATTCATTCATGTAGTCATCTATTCACTCACTTTGGAACCTGTCTGGCCTAGATTCTCTGTGACCTTTGGGTAAAATGATCCAAATAATTTGTGCAGCTCTTGTGACATTTTTTGGGATAATTGCATTTGGGTTTTTTCTCCCTCCCTCCTAGACTTTTTTCATTACCCCCTTGGATAAGAAATTCTTAATACAGTTATTTACTATTTACTGATTTTTCAGTTGGCCTATTCTGTTTAGGGAAGTCAATTGCATGCTGAAGAAAATAGAACAGAGTAGCGTAGAACAATTAATCAGTGGAACAGCTTTCCTTCAGAAATTGTGGTCGCTCCATCACTGGAGATTTTAAAGAAGAGATTGGATAGCCATTTGTCCAGAATAGTATAAGATCCCCTGCTTATGTAGAGGGATGGACTAGAAAACATTTCAGGTTCCTTCCAACTTTGTTATTCTGTATTCTGTATTGTTCATGTACACTTTTATCTATTAGTATTATATATTAGCAAGTTATGGCTGGTGACCAATTTTGATCCACTTATAATTCTCAGTGTCACCACTACTTAGTATTGTTTCTGTATATTATTTTCCCCACCTTATTTTTTTCTATTATTTGTAGACTTTTTCAAGCTTGGATTGTTCAAATTGGAATAACTGCAGTTGTAGACTCTGGAAAGAATGCATATTAGGGGGCTGGAGACTAAGATACATGAAAAATGGTTGCAGGAATTGGGTATGTCTATTCTTGTGAAAAGGACTTGAGGTGATATTATAGCAGAGTTCCAGTATTTCTATCACAGAGATGAATTTTTCAGAGAACCAGAAGGCAAGACAAGAACTAATGGATGGAAATTAATCAAGGAAAGAAACAACCTAGAACTAAGGAGAAATTTCCTGACAGGGAGAACAATCAATTAGTGGAATGCTTTGTCTTCAGAAGTTGTGGATGCTACATTGCTGGAGGACTTTAAGGAGAGACTGGACAGCCACTTGTCTGAAATGATGCAAGGTCTCCTCCTTGTGCAGGAAGTTGGAATAGATGATCTCTAAGACACATTCCAACTCTGTTATTCTATGTTTTAAGGATGAAATAAAAGTTGTGTCTTTTAAAATCAGGTATTAAAGGCAAGCATGTTCAGTGTTGATATTTTTGATAGGATAAATCTGTGGCAGTTTAGAGGAAATCATTGTGAATCAGGAAAACTGGCAGCAATGATGAGCGACAGGAAATCCTTAAACATTAGAAAAAAGAGTTGTCTAATGACCCATTTCAGAAAAATAAATGGAAACCTATGGAGGTTTACATTCATTTTTAAATTGCCCGAAACTAGGGAAGCTATTTACTGTGCCAGCATATATAGGAAAAAAGAAAGGAATTGCAGTATATATAAAAGAGGATTTGAAAGCAGTCAGACCCGGAAGGAAGAACTTTGGTTTTGCAGATCTGGATTAATGATATCCCAATTTTATTAGTGGTAATCTATGCCCCAAATGAAAACCAGAAAGAATTTTTTAAACATTTCTACTGAAAAATAATAGGATTTGAACAAAGGAATATTTGCATTATCGGAGATTTTAATTCTATTGCTGATTATCAGAAAGATCATAGCAGAGGGGGGAAGAATAAAAAAGGGAAAAGAGAGTTTCCTAAGATATGTAAGGAAATGATGAGAGAATTAAATTTGGTTGATTTATGGAGGAAACTATACCCAGAAAAAAAAAATTACATTTTATTCAAATCCACATCAAACATGGACACGAATTGATATGGCATGGATGAATGGGGAAATAGCAAATGAAATAAAAGAAATTGAAATACTACTGAATGAATGGGCAGATCACAATCCAATTCAGATAATATGGAAAGGTAGGAAGAAACCAAAGAAAAGATGGACTTTAAATACCCAATTATTAAGAGAAAAGGATTATACTGATAAACTTAATGAGGAATTAAATTATTTTTTAAAAGAGAATAATAATGACGTAACTACAAAACAAAACATCTGGGATACAATGAAGGCAGTAATAAGAGGCATAACAATTTCTTATAATTCTAAGAGGAATAAAGAAAAATATGCCCAAAAAAATAAACTACAACAACAAATTAAGGAATTAGAAATGCTACTACAGAAGACTCCAAAAAACCCAACATTACAAAACCAGATAATAATAACAAAACACAAATTGAACTTAATTGAACAAGAGAAACTGATTATAAATTTGAAGATGACAAAACAAACTTACTTTGAGAATGCCAATAAGCCAGGAAGATGATTAGCTTACAAATTTAAAAAAAAGAAAAAAAAGAGATTGATATATTAATTAATAGACGGTAACGGTGATATACAACAAGAGATAGGGGAAAAAAAGAAATTGTACATAAATACTAGAGTTATATAAAAAGGAAGAAATAAATGAGGATAGAATAAGAAATTATTTAGATGAAATTAAAGATAAAGAAATTGAAGAAGAAATGACAGAAACACTTAATAAAGATATATTGTGGTCTGAACTGAAATTGGCAATAGAGAACCAAAAAAACAACAAAGCCCTGGGTCCTGACGGAATCCCAGGAGAGTTATATAAAATAATTGCAGAACAGATTGGATCATTTATGTTGGAAATTTTTAATGATGATTGGCAGCGAAGATGCCAGACTCATGGAGGGGAGCATTGATTTTGTTGATCCTGAAGGAGGATTCTGAACCCATATATATTAACAATTATAGACTGATTTCACTATTAAATACCGATTACAAAATATTTGCCTCCATTATAGCTAATAGACTTAAAAGAATATTAAGCTTATATATACATGAAGATCAAAATGGATTTCTTCCGACTAGATGGATTAGCAATAACTCAAGAACAGTATTAGATATTTTAGAATTTTATGAAGCCCACCCCAAGAAATAGATTATGTTTTTAGATGCTGAAAAGGCCTTTGATAATTTAAATTGGCAATTCTTAATACAAAAAATATATAATATGAAACTAGGCACCAAATTTGAAAATATTATAACAACTATTTATAACACACAACAGACCAATATTATAGTAAATGGGGAATATACTTGTCCAATAAAAATAGAAAAAGGAGTTAGACAAGGCTGCCCGCTCTCGCCCCTGCTCTTCATATTCGCATTAGAAACATTACTAATTAAGATTAGACAAAATCCAGAGATAAAAGGACTAAAGATTAAATCAGAAGAATACAAATTATAAGCATTTGCTGATGATTTGGTTTTTTTCATTGAAGATCCAATTGAAGGAGGACAAAAATTTATTAAAGAAATAGAACAATTTGGAGCGGTAGCAGGACTTAAAATTAATAGGAAAAAAACAAAATTAATGACTAAAAACTTAACAGAAAAGCAGAAAAAAGAACTAGAAGAAATTATGGGAATACAAGTGACAAAGAAAGTTAAATATTTAGGAATATGGTTGACAGCACATTGTGAGGCACTTAAAGAAAACAACTATGATAAATTGATGCTTCAGGTAAAGAAGGATCTAGAATTATGGGGCAAATTACAACTTTCACTATTGGGAAAGATTGCTACCGTTAAAATGAATATTCTCCCAAAATTTTTAGATCTATTTCAGATGATTCCAATTAAAATTACATCAGAAATTTTTCGAAGAACTCAATAAAATTATTGCTAAATTTATTTGGCAAGGGAAAAAACCCAGAATAAATTTAAAAGCAATGCAGGATATGAGGAGCAGGGGAGGGTTGGCACTTCCAAATTGGGAATTGTATTACACAGCTGCCACCCTAGTATGGTTAAAAGATTGGGTAAACTTAAATAATAAAAGAATCTTATTTTTAGAGGGCCACGACTTACAAAGTGGGTGGCATGCTTTTTTATGGGATTAGGAAAAATTACCCAGAAATGCTTTCACAGACACTTAAATTAAAGACTCATTGGTAACAAATTGGAAAAAAATACATAAAAAACACTATTTAAAAGTACCGATTTGGCTATCAACAATGGAGGCAATGATTCACCCAAACAATTTGGATATTTTTAGAATGATCAAATATAAAGATTTATTAGACGTACAAGGAAATTTGAAATCCCGTCAAGAACTTCAAGAACGGGGATTTAAAATGGATCAATGGGCATATTTACAAATTCATAGTAGATATAACCAGGATAGAAAAGAATTCGAAATTAGTAATAAACCCCAGCAGCTAGATAAAATTTTAATGGGATCAGGAAAAAAGAATATAACTAGATTTTACAATTGTTTACTCGAAGTAGAATTAGAAGAAGAAATAGTAAAAGGAAATATGATTGCTTGGAGTAGGAATGTAGGATGTAATATCACTTTAAATGAATGGGAAAAAGTCTGGGGAAGTAATAATAAGATTACAAAATCGGCAGCATACAAAGAAAATGCATATAAACTGTTTTATAAATGGCACCTTCCTCCTTCAAGATTGGCAAAAATGTGCCCCAAAATGAGTCCAAAAAGCTGGAAATGTAAAAAGAAAGAGGGAACTTTTTTCCACATGTGGTGGTTATGCATAGAAGCTCAAAAATATTGGAAGATAATAAGAAATTGGCTAGAAGATATTACTAAAGAACAGATCGAATATAAACCAGAGTCTTTTCTACTAGAAATTTTTGACAAACAAATATCAAAAAAGACAAAATATATTACAATACATATATTAACAGCAGCTAGGTTGGCTTTTGCTCAGTGTTGGAAGCACCCACAGATTCCTACAAAGGAGATGATTATCCAAAAAATTTCAAACTGCGCAGAAATGGACAGATTAACATTAGCTCTCAAAAACAAAGAAACTTCAATATATTATAATAGCTGGAATTATTGGTATAAGTGGTTAGAACAAAGCTGAATTTTATAATATAGGATTGAAAGAATAAGATATATTTATATGAGGTGTTCTGTATAGAATGGTATATTCCAAACAATGCAATCTGATTGGCTAGAAAGACCAGTATTGGATTGGTTATAATAAGATAAATTCATATGAGTGATGTATAAATTCTTGTAAAGATAAAGTGTTTAGAGATAGTAAAACCAAAGGAAGAAAAGATCTCACAAACTGTCGAAAGTAAGAATATTTTTTACAAATCTCTTTTCTGTATTTTCTTTTTTTTTTGGTTTTGTTTTTGTTTTTCCGGTTGTTCTGTATGTAAAGTGGATGACTCCAAATCTACCATTCTGATTGGCTAAAGAAAAGAACAGTGGATTGGTTCACTAGGAACCAATCCAAAGAGATACCAAAAAGGCGGCAAATCTAAATAGCTGCCATTGGCTGCAAGCAGGCAAGCCAGCCTGTATAAAAGGGCTGGCCCCGGCTTCAGCCGGCGTTCCGTTACTAACTGTTGATAATAAAAGTATTTGTTGTTGGAACCCGGTCTACCTCGTGTGTTTTCCAAACAAAACACTGGCGACGAGGATGGGATCGTCCTGAACGGAACAAAACCTGCACGTGGTGATAGAAGCCCAGACTGCAACTAAGATGTCTGGAAACAACGCACCGCCCGCACCCTTCAATCCCAACGAAGAGGATTGGGATTCCTATGCTGATCGCTTCCAAATGTACTTGGAGAGCAACGAAATGGAAGGCATTTCCGAACAACGAAAGAGAGCCGTGTTCCTGACGCACTGCAGAACAACCGTCTTTAAAATGGCAAAAGCCCTCGCCAAGCCTCGGGACGTTAAACAATTAACGTGGACAGAATTACAGAGACTCCTGAAAGAACACTACGCCCCGATGGTGTCTAATTTAATAAAGCGACATGAATTCTACCGAAGAGACCAGAGAGAGGGAGAAACCGTTGCCGACTTTGTCGCTGCACTCAGACAAATTGGGGGTGAGTGTGAATTCTCAAACATAGACGAGGCAATGAGAGATCGCGTGATGTTGGGCCTGAGAGACTCAACCGCACAGAGTAAAATGCTCAACAAGCCCAACATCACCGTTACCGAAGCCATTGCGGAAGCAACAGCCGCTGAAGCTACGAAAAAATCCGCAGTGACTTTTAAGAAAATGAACACGCACGGCGATGAAACATCAGCCAAAGAGAAAAAGCATCCTGCCACAACGACCCATTATGAAGAGTCGGGCGAAACAAACGAATCAAGCGAGGAGGACGACGAGGTCCACCGTTTGCTCACAAACAAGAAAGAGCGCGAAAGGAGAAAGTGGCGGGAATGCGCTGGCTGC
The DNA here is from genome assembly GCA_015471245.1 of Laticauda colubrina. Classification (NCBI taxonomy): domain Eukaryota; kingdom Metazoa; phylum Chordata; class Lepidosauria; order Squamata; family Elapidae; genus Laticauda; species Laticauda colubrina. The sequence goes on from BLBF01000037.1 coordinate 2,274,868, forward strand.
GGAGGAAACCACCCACGAGCCGAATGCAGATTCCTCGATGCCATCTGCCGACATTGCAGAAAAAGAGGGCACATCGAGAAGGTCTGCAGAAATAAAAAATCTTACAGCCCGACGAGACGCAGAAATTCCCCAACACGAGCCGAGCCAAGTCGAGCCGAAAGAAAATGGCAACAAGAAAAGCGAGCCAATACACACCAAACTGTCATTATCCAAAGCTCCCAGACGGAAAGTGGAAGAAAAATTAAAATCGTCGTAGAAATCGAGGGAAAACACTGCAAGATGGAAGTGGACTCGGGGTCCTTCCTCTCCATGGTATCATGGGACACAATTAAACAGTTAGTCCCAGGTATCAAGACCAAAGACTTGATGAAGCAGCACCTAACCCTCAAAGACTATCAAGGAAACCAAATCCCTGTGATGGGCAAAGGACATTTTCAAGTTGCCTACAAAAACCACATCAAAGTGCTTCCGCTGACCATAGTCAACCAAGACAGACCAAGCCTCCTGGGCATCGAGTGGTTCGCGCCATTGGGCATCGGGATGACCGGGGTCAATCGAGTGACCACAACCGGCTGGGAAGACGACCTCGTCAGAGAATTCCACGACGTGTTTGACGGATCACTGGGCAAGTACCGGGGAAACCCTATTTCTTTCAATTTAAACCCCCAAATAGCCCCACGAAGAATAAAAGCCAGGTGAGTTCCTTTTGCACTAAAGGCAAAAATAGAGGAACAGATGGAAAAATTAGTAGCCCAAGGGGTTTTAGAACCGGTGGACCATGCCAAGTGGGAAACGCCTATCGTCACACCCATTAAACCAGACGGGTCCATCAGAATCTGTGGTGACTTAAAGGCTACCCTGAACCATGCATTACAACAAAGCGCATACCCGGTGCCCGTAGTCCAGCATTTGCTCCATTCCCTGGGAAATGGCAAAGTTTTCGCCAAACTCGACTTGGCACAAGCCTATCAACAACTCCCAGTAGACCCAGAAACAGCAGAAGCGCAGACTATTGTCACCCATAAAGGCGCATTCAAATGCCACCGACTCCAATTTGGAGTAAGCGTAGCCCCTGGCGTCTTCCAGAGTCTAATGGAACGCCTTCTAAATGGCATACAAGGAGTCGTTCCCTATTTCGACGACGTCCTAATCTCGGCCAGAGATGAAACACAATTAAGGAACAGACTAAAAAAGGTTCTGACTAAGTTTAGAGAAGCTGGCCTCAAGGTTAAAAGAGAGAAGTGCTGTCTAGTTAAAAACAACGTCGAATTCCTGGGCTACTCAATAGACGGAGAGGGCATCCACCCCACAGATAAAAAAGTTAAGGCGATAAATGACGCGCCTGAACCTAAAAATAAAACGGAACTCCAAGCATTCTTAGGATTAATTAATTTCTATAATGTATTCCTGCCAAACAAAGCCACTATAGCAGAACCGCTACACCGCCTGCTAGACAAAAAGGCTACTTGGACTTGGGGTTACAAAGAAAAAAAAGCCTTCCAAAATATTAAAAGACTGCTAACATCAACAAACGTTCTCATCCAATTTAGCGACACTCTGCCATTAACAGTGACCTGCGACGCCTCACCATATGGAGTAGGTGCCGTCCTGAGCCACCAACTACCGGATGGCAGAGAAGCACCCGTCGCATATTATTCTAGGACTCTATCAAAAACCGAGTGGAATTATAGCCAATTGGACAGGGAAGCTCTAGCAATTGTTGCTGGAGTAAAACGTTTCCACGAATATGTATATGGGAGGACTTTTCGAATTATAACGGATCACAAGCCGTTAATGGGGATTTTGGCGGGAAACAAGCCAACACCCAACATACTTTCACCCAGAATGACGAGATGGTCAGAGTTCCTGGCGGCCTATTCCTACACTCTGACACACCGACCAGGGAAACAAATTTCCCATGCGGACGCTTTGAGCAGAGCGCCTTTGCCAACAACCGACGCAGACCCGGCACCAACGATGACAGCGCTACAAATCGAGACATGCCCCGATCTACCCATATCAGCGTATGATGTCGCAAGAGCCACCGCGAAAGACTAATTGACTGCCCGCGTTCTTAGCTGGGTAGGTAAAGGCTGGCCGGAGAATCTAAAAACTGAAAATTCCAAACCTTTCCGGTCCAGACAGACTGAACTTTCCATCCAAAAGGGGTGTTTGTTGTGGGGTGATCGGGTAGTAATCCCTGCTAAACTGCAGCCCAGGGTTCTTAGGCTTTTACATGAAGGGCACCCCGGAATGGTTAAGATGAAAAGCCTCGCCAGAAGTTACGTGTGGTGGCCGGGTATTGATAAGGACATAGAGTATTGGGTAAGCTCATGCCACAAATGCCAGACAATTAGACCATCCCCACCAAAAGCACCCGTTAAGGACTGGGAAACCCCTCGAGGACCGTGGTCAAGAATACACATTGACTTCGCGGGGCCTACCAAGGGGCATACTTTTCTGATTGTCGTTGATGCCTATTCCAATTGGCTTGAAGTAAAAATCATGCCATCAACGACAACAGAAGCCGTAATTAAGCAACTAGACAGCCTGTTTGCCACCCATGGCATACCAGACATTCTCGTTTCAGATAATGGGCCACAGCTAACCAGTATACCATTTGAGCAATACCTAGCCTCCCTAGGTATAAGACATGCACTAACCGCGCCGGCTCACCCGGCTGCGAACGGCAGGGCGGAGAGAATGGTCCGGTTTACAAAAGAAGGGTTAGAACGAATGGACGCTGGAGATACACAACAAAAAGTAAACCGCTTGCTCACACTCCAGCACATAACACCTAGTACTATCACAAATAAATCACCAGCAGAACTACTCATGGGGCGAAAATTAAGATCTCACCTGGATAGGTTACACCCAAATTTCACCCCAGAAAACCCCCCTGACTCCTCAACACGGTTCAGACAATTCGAGACAGACGATTTAGTTTACGCCAAAAATTTCTCCGGGGACCCGGTATGGCTACCCGGGCAAATTATCCAGCTTACAGGCCCCAAATCCTACCGGGTAAAATTAGACGATGGGAGGGAATGGAAGCGGCATATAGACCAGCTTCGATCTCGAATTATGGAAAGAACCGCGGACTTAAAAACATTTACAAAAGAACACAGTGAAATGCAAACCGAGGTGGGGGGGGAAAGGCGAGAAACGAATAAAGAACTCTTTAAAAATAAAACTAACATTCAAAATGACCAAAAAGAGCCAACAAAAGACTCACCGTTTGAAGAGACCCACGAAAAGAGATCTTCGGAAGGGGCCAGCCAAGCCAGCTCGACCTGCCCCGAGGAAACGGGAGGGAGCGGCAGAACCGCCGGCCTAAGAAACTCAGGCGGCGGTAAAATGGCCGACTCACCCTTCCAGATGGTTTCAGAGAGGAGGACGGACGACACAGCAGCCCCATCCGAACCGGTCGAAGTCCTCACTGGAAATGAACCGCGCAGGTCAGGTCGAGCCCGGAAAAGCCCCACCTACCTGCGAGACTACGTCACCACGTAGGACTGAACTAAGGAGGGAGGGGTGTTCTGTATGTAAAGTGGATGACTCCAAATCTACCATTCTGATTGGCTAAAGAAAAGAACAGTGGATTGGTTCACTAGGAACCAATCCAAAGAGATACCAAAAAGGCGGCAAATCTAAATAGCTGCCATTGGCTGCAAGCAGGCAAGCCAGCCTGTATAAAAGGGCTGGCCCCGGCTTCAGCCGGCGTTCCGTTACTAACTGTTGATAATAAAAGTATTTGTTGTTGGAACCCGGTCTACCTCGTGTGTTTTCCAAACAAAACACCGGTCCTCTTTTCCCATCCCCTTTTTTCCCCTTTTCCCCCCCTACCCTTCAACTATGTACGTGTTATTATGTTGTTGTGTCTTTTTTTTTTAATTGTAAAAGAGTTGTCTAATGACCCATTTCAGAAAAATAAATGGAAACCTATGGAGGTTTACATTCATTTTAAGATGTCCAAGTTTGAATATAGTGTTTCATATCTTCAGCTGGCACAGATCTTTCCATGACATGATCTGTGATATTTCAGCAATGCTGATAGGGATTTTATTTATTTTAATTCATCAAATTTATATGCCACTCATTTCACATGATGTGGGAGATATGGCATATAAATTTGATAAATAAAAATGGAGTATTTCTGTGCGATGTGCAGTAAAACTAAAACATTCTACAAAGCCAGTGATAATACTAAATGTACATAATACAAAATGTAGATAATACAAGAAGATGACAGGGAAAATAGAACATGTCTATTATAAAGACAATGTGTGGGTTCCTTCTTATGGGGGATCCCAGACTTGCTGAAAAAAAAGAGCATGTTTAAGGGCTTTCTGGAAAGTTATAAGAGTTGAGGATAACCTCATCTTGAATGGGATGTTGTTCCAGAGGGCTGATGCTACAGCTGAAATTCCTTTGTAGGCAGGATCCATAACATGCTTATTCTGCTGAACATGATAGGATGAGTAGATGTAATTAGAATGAGGCAGTCTCTCAGATGACACAATCATGAGATATGAGTCTGCTCTGTTTTATGAGTCACTTTAAACTGGTTGAGCCCCAAATACTCTCTCCTGTTCATCAGTACTGTCCTCTATTTTGTAGTAGAAGAGACCTGACACTTGTTGGAAAAGAAGGAAATATAATCTTTGAAGAACTGCTTTTACCTTTGGTAGGTTGCCTTGCAAAGCATGGATGACCTCTACCCAGTGGTGGGATACAATTTTTTTTACTACCAGTTCTGTGGATGTGGCTTGGTGGGCGTGGCAGGGGAAGAATACTGTAAAATCCCCATTTTCTTCTCCCCACTAATCTGTTTTTTCAGCTCCATTCTCCTGTGCAGGGCAACCAAAGAAGACCCAGCCAATCAGCTGGGACTTGGGAGGCAGAGAATAGATGGGAGCAAGGCCAGTCAGAGGTGGTATTTTTCGGTTCTCTGAACTACTCAAAATTTCCGCTACCGGTTCTCCAGAATTGATCAGAACCTGCTGAATCTCACCTCTGCCTCTACTCCATGTCATGATGCCTTAGTTGACCTCTAACTGAATCTAGGTTCTGACTGCAGCTTCCATCTTGCCTGATCAAGATACCCCTGACCTCCTTCTGTGATTTTTCTTTTTTCTACCAGTGTCTGTTGTCTGTAGAAGGAACAGGAAATGGCCTAGAACAGGAGGTCAAACTCGCAATGTCACAGTAGCATCATGTGTGTATTGCAACTTTTTCCCCCTTCGCTAAACCGGGCATCGACATGGCCAGTGTATGATGCATCCGGGCTGTGCATTTGGTCTATAAAGACAGAAGGTATGGCCATTGCAAAGATCTCAGACAGATGAGCAAGTTTCAGCCCCAGCCAAAAAAAATTGAGAAAATGTCTGAGAGAAGACCTTCCCAAGTTCTGATGAAGATAGGTGGGAAAGGGAAGCATATTCATATTTACCGGATTCTGTTGCTATATAGCTGTTACAATAAAAGCAATCCTGGCCTATATAGCTTTAGAATTTTACTCTGGTCTATACTATACTGTAGTGCATTGTCACTATAAGGCTGGAAGCTTCAATTTCCTGTTGTATTTGTGCTCTGTCTCTTTCAACAAGTCTTTGTTCATTATTATTGTATTTGTATTTGATTGTCATTACCTCTTGGAGAAATGTGTATGGAAATCTAATAGTTTGGCAAAAGGTGCAAGATTTTTAATGATTCAGGAATATCCTGAATACAAAAAGGTCCAGCAGTCAGGAGTAAATAACCATGAATTTTACACAAACAAATAAACAAATTAACAGATTTCTATATGTCTCCTTGGAAACATACAATGCTCCTTACCCTGGTGGAGAAAAGTGATACCCCTTGTTTCACAAGAAAACTAATTATATAAGGAATTGGAGAAGAATAAATTATAAATATAAACAAATTATCTAAGGAATTGGAAAGGAATAGAAAGAATGTGTGCACTTGTAGGGAAAGGGCTGTTAATAATAAATAAATCCTGCAGGCACTAGAATGGCTTAAAATGTTCCCTTTTCCACTGATTTTGCTTCCTCTTGCACCAGTAATTTGGAGATAATCCCCTTTTCAGACTTAGAAAGGCTGGGTGCAGTTTGAAACTGGTCAGCCTCTGAGTAAATATTGTTCGTCCATATTTGCCTTCCAACAGAAAGGAGAAAAGAGAAGGCAAATGAAGTAAGAAAGTTAAATTTGAAAATGTGTGCTCTTCATTTGACCAAATTTATCAGGGTAAAGTAATGGCTCAGTTCATACCAGCTTCTCCGTTTCTCTCAGATTGTCCTGCCAATCTTCCCATCCTACTCACCTGGCATTCGGGGTGGCATCAGGGGTGTCTGGGGAAGAATCTACTCCCAACACCTTCCAGTCCCAATGCAGCTGACAGATGGGATGCCTTCCAACTTTGCCTTTCAATTGCCTCGGTCACCTGGAAATTGTTTTTTTTCCCAGGTTCCTTTGAGACGTATCCCTGTTCTAGAATAGTACTATTCTAAAATAGCACTAAACTTATATCAAAGTAAATACACACAGAGAAAATCCTTGTGTAAAATCAAATTTTGACAGACAGACAAACCCAATGGTCTAAATATCAAAATTCTGGCAACTGACTCATGTGTGAAATAATATTTTTTAATGGCATTTATAGGAATAAAAGAAACAGGATTATAGGAATTTTAATAGCCAATTTTTCCCCTCCCATTTCAGGTGGAAACTCTCAGTTTTCTTTCTCAGGTTTTTTTAAATGAAGCTATGAGGAGGCAATTCTGTGGCACACACACACATGCACACACACACACACACAAAAACAGAGGAATTGGTAAAGTTCCCCTCGCACAATTTGCTAGTCATTCCCAACTCTAAGGGGTGGTGTTCATCTCCGTTTCAAAGCTGAAGTGCCAACACTGTCCGAAGACGTCTCTATGGTCATATGGCCAGCATGACTAAATGCCGAAGGCTGGAACACTGCTACCTTCCCATCAAAGCAGTCCCTATTTTTCTACTTGCATTTTTTATGTGCTTTCAAACTGCTAGGTTGGCAGAATCTGGGACAAGTAACGGGAGCTCACCCCGTTATGCAGCACTAGGGATTCAAATCGCTGAACTTCTGACCTTTCGATCAACAAGCTCAGCATCTTAAGCCCATGTCACACTGTACCAATGGATGGAAAGAGGATGTAAAACGGAGAGAAATACTTGCCATCCGTTGGTTAACACGATGCTTCCATTCTGTACTCACTACGTCCGTTTTTCATACTCTCTATTCGTCCAGCATCTGTCGACTGAGGTTCCATCCTCTCAAAAAACATTTTTGAGTGGAAAATGTATCCAATGCATCCGATCTGCATCCGCTAGGCAAACGGGGAACATCCGTTCTGCATCTGTCGTCATCCGTTACGCATCCGCTACATACGCTAGGCATCCACTGCGCATCCGTGCAACTCAAATCCGCTCCAGCGGTAAATGGACACAGGGGGGAAGCAGAACGGATGTGGAACAGACGCGCAGCGTTAGTAGCACGGACGGAGAAAGGATGAAAGCAGATGCAGCTCACAAAGAAAGCATTTAAAATAGAAAAAACGTTCGCAGAGGGGACCTATCTCAGATATTAAGGATGTCTAGAAGATGCCTAGAGGATGCAAAAGGACACATAGGGGAAAACCTATATTGCCTAAAAAAAGGGGCAGCAACTCCCCTGGATCTCACTTTCAGTCCAGCAACCCTGCTGTGCAGACCTCTGCAGCCTTCATCTGGCTCTTGCTCTTCCACAGCATCCATTGATGCCCACCATGGATCGTAACACACTCCTTTTGGTAGCCACCATCATTCTACAACAGTGCAAAGCCATCTACAGGCTCTTTCAACTGTTCTACGGGAAGAAAAGGAGGCATCCAAGAAGCGTCTGGTCCGAAGATGGATCAGGAGAAGAGCAGAGTATGGACTGTACAGCAAGCTGATGGTGGAGCTGAGGAACGAAGATCCTTGTGCATTCCAGAACTTCATGAGGATGCCTCCAGCCATGTTTGACAAAGTTGTGCAGTGGCTGAGACCCAGGTTGACCAAGCAGAGCACCAACGTCTGGCCCAGCCTGGACCTGGGCTCAAGGTGGCACTCACTCTGCGCCACCTGGCCTCTGGGACCATGTAGAGGAGCATGCAGTATGGCTGGAGGGTGCCACACAACACCATCAGCATTGTGGTCAGAGAAGTGGTGCAGGCCATCATCAAAGAATACCTGGAGGAGCTCCTCCAGTGCCCCTCCACTGAAGAAGGATGGAAGAAAGTTGCAGAGCAGTGGTATCAGAGGTGGAACTTCCCCCACACCGTTGGAGCCATAGATGGCAAGCACGTGGCCTGCAAAGCTCCAGCCAAGTCGGGGTCCACTTATTTCAACTACAAGGGCTTCTTCAGCATCGTCCTCTTCTCCATGGTCGATCCTGACTACAAGTTCATGTACATCAATGCTTCAGGCAACGGGTCAGCTTCAGATACCAAGGTATACAACGCCAGTGACCTCAAGGAGGGGCTGGAATGCAACCTCATCATGGGCTTCCCAGATCCAGACCCCCTGCCCAATGACACGCAAGATGTGCCCTACTTCATCGTGGGGGATGACGCCTTCTCCCTCAGAACCTACCTCATGAAGCCCTGCACTTCCAGATGCCTCACCCGTGAAGAGAGGATCTTCAACTACAGGCTGTCCAGGGCAAGGCGGGTGGTGGAGAACGCCTTGGGCATCCTGGCCAACAGGTTCCAGGTACTTCTCACCACCATGCAGCATCGCCCAGAGACTGTGAGGAACATCGTGGAAGCTTGCTGCATCCTGCACAATCTCATGCGCACCCGCTACCCAGTCTTGCAGAACAGACTCATGGACCTCCAGCAAGGCAATGGGGACATGGAGCCTGGGGAATGGAGGCAAGGGCGAAACCTGATAGACACTGAGGATGTGCAGGGCCCCAGCAGAGCCTCACGTGAAGGGAAGAAGCAGCACAACCTCCGGAAACACTGGTGAAACTCCCCAGCTGGAGCAGTGGAGTGGCAAGACAGGATGATAGATGATTCATGGATGGTTCCTTCAGCCTGTCTCATCACACTGATGAGATTGTGCCATGTATGTTGGGTGGGCCTACAATGAACAGGGCATTTAATAAAGAGTTGTGTTTATGCTGAAATGTGTGGACCAATGAATAAATTGTTTTTGATAATAAAGGGCCATATGTGTGGCAGCTGGGAGGGTGGACCATAAAGTCCCACTATGCTTGCACTGGAGGTTTATCTATCCCACAGCTATCTTAACCCATCCCACAGGTATCCTAACCCATCCCACAGGTATCCCTGCCCATCTCACTGCTATCTCAACCCATCCCACAGCTATTACCCATCCAAAAGGTATCCCTGCCCACCCCACTGCTATCTTAACCCATCCCACAAGCATGCAAAGGCTAAACCATTTCTAAAAGTTTCCACCAAGACTTTATTTACAAAAATAAATGAGGCAAGTGTTTGAAGGAAAGATAATCTTTATTAATAACAACCTGTAAAAGAAAAATGACCCAAGTCAAGTGTCCAAATAAAGTCTACAGGTAGCCACCCAGTCTCTGGCACTCTTCTCAGTCAGTCTGAGGCATTCCCATCATTTCAGGGGTGAAGGGTCCAGGTGCTGTGGAGGTGGCTGCTGCTGGAGTGCTGGTCTGAAGCGCCACTGGGGTGCCTGGCCCCAAGAGGACAACAGGGAACGGTGTGTTGAGGAAGCTCTCAGACAGCTGGCTTAGGCCCGTGATGTTGAGAGCTCCTTCCTCCATGCCATGGTTTGTCAGCCCCAGTACCAACGACAGATGTACTGAGGGCGGGCTTGGCTGTGAGGTGGAGGAAGGAGCAGTGTAGTGGGGCTGTCTGGTCTGCAGCTGTGTGAGGACTGGCGTGGGTGGCATTGGTGATGTGGGTGGCATCGGTGGTGTCAGTGGCATCAGTGGTGTGGGTGGCATTGGTGGCATCAGTGGAACCGGTGGCAATGGTGTTGCTTGATGACTCTGTGCCTGGACTGGGAAGGGCTGCTGCCTGTGCCGCTGGACCTCCTGGTAGCCATAGCCCTGGTAGGTGAGGGCCTGTGGGAAGCCTTGGAATGGGAGGGACATCACCTGGGGTGGAGGTGGAGGAGCAGACCTGGACTGGGTGGGAGCAGGTTCCTCTGGATCAGGAGGGTTGTGAAGCAGCTTGGTGATCCGGTCCTTCACCACCTGGTACTGGGGTTTCTCCATGTTCTTGTGGGTCTGGTTCACATAGGTGAGGAAGGGCTTGCATTTGGAGGATGAGGAGTCGGTGTGTACCAGCTGAGAGAGGATATCTATGCTGCTCCTGATGGTGTCTCTTATCTCCAGCAGGACAGTGTGGCTCTGCCCCTCCTGTCTGGCTCTCTGCCTTTCTGTGGAGGTGGAGCTGGGGGTGGATGCGGGTTGGACTGTGGTGGAAGTGCCGTCTCCTTTCTCCCACTCCGCCAGGGAGTCTTCCACTCGCTCCGCCATGGTTAGAACAGCTGTCCACAGGTTCTCAATCGTGAAACGATCCACAGACTCCTGCCTGGAGACAGGAGCTGACTCTCGGCCGGAAGAGGACTGGCTCTCAGCAGGCTGCTGGAAAGAGAGGGTTGTGAGAGGGGCTGCTCCTCGGTGGCGGATCTCACCCTCCAGGAAGCTGCACCTGGCCTGCTTCCTTTTGGTGTCCCTGTAGAGCCTGTGTCCCTTCCGCCATAGATAGTCATTCTCTCTCAGCCACTCCAGCACCTCATCCTCGTGTTCCTCCTCAATGGAGTATTGCCTCCTCTCCCGTTCTCACATATGCCTCTTCCTCCCTTTGGCAGGACCAGATGGGCCCTCATCAGAGGGGCTTCCAGGTTGTAGGGGCTGCTTCTCCACACCACCAGTAGCAGCAGCACCAGCAGGATCATCATCATCATCATCATCA
>BLBF01000037.1:2290846-2304090 GCA_015471245.1 Laticauda colubrina
TGATGATGATGATCCTGCTGCTGCTGCTGCTGCTGATGATGATGATCCTGCTGCTGCTGCTGCTACTGGTGGTGTGGAGAAGCAGCCCCTACAACCTGGAAGCCCCTCTGATGAGGGCCCATCTGGTCCTGCCAAAGGGAGGAAGAGGCATATGTGAGAACGGGAATACTCCATTGAGGAGGAACGCGAGGATGAGGTGCTGGAGTGGCTGAGAGAGAATGACTATCTATGGCGGAAGGGACACAGGCTCTACAGGGACACCAAAAGGAAGCAGGCTGCTTGGAGAGAGAAGGCGGAGAGTCTGGTCTACACATCGGAGGTGCTCCTCGGCTGGTGGAAACATATGCACACCTGGTACGGGAAGCTGCACCTCAAGAAATCTGGCCAGGCCACAGTGAAGCTGACAGACAGAAAGACCTACATCATGGCCAGGTGCAGCTTCCTGGAGGGTGAGATCCACCACTGAGGAGCAGCCCCTCTCTCAACCCTCTCTCTCCAGCAGCCTGCTGAGAGCCAGTCCTCTTCCGGCCGAGAGTCAGCTCCTATCTCCAGGCAGGTTTCTGTGGAGCGTCCCATGGCGGAGAACCCACGGACAGGTGTTTTAACTGTGGCAGAGCGCATGGAGGACTCCCTGGAGCAGTGGGAGAAAGGAGACGGCACTTCCACCACAGTCCAACCCGCATCCACCCCCAGCTCCACCTCCACAGAAAGGCAGAGAGCCAGACAGGAGGGGCAGAGCCACACTGTCCTGCTGGAGATAAGAGACACCATCAGGAGCAGCATAGATCTCCTCTCTCAGCTGGTCAACACTGACTCCTCATCCTCCAACCGCAAGCCCTTCCTCACCTATGTGACCAGACCCTCACGGACGTGGCGGAACCCCAGTACCAGGTGGTGAAGGACCGGATCACCGAGCTGCTTCACAACCCTCCAGACCCAGAGGCACCCTCTCCCACCCAGTCCAGGTCTGCTCCTCCACCCCAGGTGATGTCTCTCCCATTCCAAGGCTTCCCACAGGCCCTCACCTACCAGGGCTACGGCTACCAGGAGGTCCAGCAGCACAGGCAGCAGCCCTTCCCAGTCCAGGCACAGAGTCATCGGGCGACACCGTTGCCACCTGTTCCACCGATGCCACTGATGCTACCCACGCCAATGATGCCACCGACGACAGCGATGCCACCCACGTCACTGATGCCACCAACGCCAGTCCTCACACAACTGCAGACCAGACAGCCCCACTACACTGCTCCTTCCTCCACCCCACAGCCAAGACCGGCCCCAGTACATCTATCCTCGGTACTGAGGCTGACACTACATGGCATGGAGGAAGGAGCTCTCAACATCACAGGGCTGAGCCAGCTGTCCGAGAGCTTCCTCAACACACCGTCACCTGTTGTCCTCTTGGGGCCAGGCACCCCAGTGGCGCTTCAGACCAGCAATCCAGCAGCAGCCACCTCCACAGCCCCTGGACCTTTCACCCCTGAGACTGGGCACACCTCCGAGTGACCGATAAGAGTGCCAGAGACTGGGTGGCTACCTGTAGACTTTATTTGGACACTTGACTTGGGTCATTTTTCTTTTACAGCTTGTTATTAATAAAGATTATCTTTGATTTATTTTATTAAATAAAGTCTTGATGGAAACTTTTAGAAATGGTTTAAGCCTTTGCATGCTTGTGGGATGGGGAAGGATAGCAGTGGGGTGGGCAGGGATACCTTTGGGATGGGTAATAGCTGTGGGATGGGCAGGAATACCTTTGGGATGGGTTGAGATATCTGTGGGATGGGTTAAAATAGCTGTGGGATGGGCAGGGATACCTTTGGGATGGGTTGAGATATCTGTGGGATGGGTTAAGATAGCTGTGGGATGGGTTGAGATAGCTGTGGGGATAGATAAACCTCCAGTGCAAGCATAGTGGGACTGTATGGTCCACCCTCCCAGGTGCCACACATATGGCCCTTTATTATCAACACTAATGTAATCATTGATCCACACATGTGAACATAAACACAACTCTTTATTAAATGCCCTGTTCATTGTAGGCCCACCCAACATACATGGCCCAATCTCATCCGTGTGATGAGACAGGCTAAAGGAAGCATCCATTAAACATCTATCATCCTGTCTTGCCACTCCACCGCTCCAGCTGGGGAGTTTCACCAGTGTTTCAGGAGTTTGCGCTGCTTCTTCCCTTCATGTGAGGCTCTGCTGGGGCCCTGCACATCCTCAGTGTCTATCATGTTTTGCCCTTGCCTCCATTCACCAGGCTCCATGTCCCCATTGCCTTGTTGGAGGTCCACGAGCCTGTTCTGCAAGACTGGGTAGCGGGTGCGCATGAGATTGTGCAGGATGCAGCAAGCTTCCCCGATGTTTCTCATGGTCTCTGGGCGATGCTGCATGGTGGTGAGAAGTACCTGGAACCTGTTGGCCAGGATGCCCAAGGCGTTCTCCACCACCCGCCTTGCCCTGGACAGCCTGTAGTTGAAGATCCTCTCTTCACGGGTGAGGCATCTGGAAGTGTAGGGCTTCATGAGGTAGGTTCTGAGGGAGAAGGCGTCATCCCTCATGATGAAGTAGGGCACATCTTGCGTGTCATTGGGCAGGGGGTCTGGATCTGGGAAGCCCATGATGAGGTTGCCTTCCAGCCCCTCCTTGAGGTCACTGGCGTTGTATACCTGGCTATCTGAAACTGACCTGTTGCCTGAAGCATCAATGTACATGAACTTGTAGTCAGCATCAACCATGGTGAAGAGGATGATACTGAAGAAGCCCTTGTAGTTGTAATTAGAGGACCCTGAGTTGGCTGCTGCTTTGCAGGCCACGTGTTTCCCATCTATGGCTCCAACGGTGTGGGGAAAGTTCCACCTCTGATACCACTGTTCTGCAACTTTCCTCCAGCCTTCTTCAGTGGTGGGACACTGGAGGAGCTCCTCCACGTATTCTTCGATGATGGCCTGCACCACTTCTCTGACCACTTTGCTTTCCTTTCTATTTCTGTGCTACTAACGCTGTGTGGACGTTCCATGTACCTTTCGCTTCCTCCCTCTTTCCATTTTCAGCTGTAGCGGATGTGAGTTGCGAGGATGTCCAGAGGATGCCAAGAGGATGCAGCGGACGTTTAATGGATGACAATGGACATAGAACGTTTGTTGCCCATATGTGTCGCGGATGTACATCGTACGTGGCGGAAAGTTCATCTGCTCAAAAAGTTTTGTGTAGCTCAAAACTTCTTGCGCGGATGATATCTCAGTGGACGGCTGCTTGACGGATAGAGCGTATGAAACACATATGCAGTGAGTACCCAATGGATGCATCGCGTTTTCCAACGGATGGCAAGCTTTTTTGTCCATTTTACATCCTCTTTCCATCCATTGGTGCAGTGGGACATGGGCTTAAAAGAAAGCTATAATTATACCTCTATACATAAATAGATACATACATATACATATTCATATTCATACATGTGTGTGTGTGTGTGTTTTCTTAAGTTTTCGCAGGTATTTATATGTATAGTGTTCATCTTTATTTGGGTATTTTCCCACCTCATTATAGTTGTGCTTTTAAAATTGTAGCGATGTTTTGGCAGAATCTCATCTACCATCATCAAGCTTGTGTATTGGGTTCGTCTGTGTGTCAGGCTTTTGCAGCCATTTTTGTTTAAAATTTGGATATTAGAAACACTAATCAAGCAGAACACAGCAAAATCAAAGACCAATAAACAGAGACAAAGACTCCCAACCAATCAGGCTGAAGAAAAAAATATTCTAACAAAGCACGAGGCTAGCACCAAAGTTAAAACAGAAATGGCTCTGAAAGCCTGACACACAGACAAAGTCAACACACAAGCCTGATGATGGCAAATGAGATTCTGCCAAAATGTTGCTACAACTTTAAAAGCACAACTATAATAACACACACACACACACACACACACACACACACACATGTTTTCATAGATTTTCACAGGTATAGGTACGCCATGAACACATAGCAAGGCCTCAAACTCGGACCCAAATCAAAACCCAGAACGCCACATCACAGCTACCCACTGAGGATATCACATCACAGAACTCAGTCGGTTACACCACAAAACCTCAGGATGTTACAACACAGCCAATGACCCAGGAGGGTACAGCACAAGACCCAGTATGTCACAACAATAGAAATCAGAAAGACATCACACAGCCCATTACCAGGTGGTTACAACACAGGAGGCTGATAGACACACAGCCAATACCTCAGCCACACATGTTCTTACGAAAAAGCCAAACAATCTGCAAACACTAATTCCATCAACCAATCAAGAAATAATAACATAGCCAACCTCTCCACCAATATTTATAGAGAGACAGCAGCTCCGATCACACTTGGCTCACACAAGCATGAAGCTGAAAGCACCAGCCTGAACATGGCGAGTGGGATCTCATCGAAACATCATCAAGATACTCTCAATGTACATGAACTTGTAGTCAGCGTCGACCATGGCGAAGAGGACAATGCTGAAGAAGCCCTTGGAGTTGAAATAAGTGGACCCCGACTTGGCTGGAGCTTTGCAGGCCATGTGCTTGCCATCTATGGCTCCAACGGTGTGGGGGAAGTTCCACCTCTGATACCACTGCTCTGCAACTTTCTTCCATCCTGCTTCAGTGGAGGGGCACTGGAGGAGCTCCTCCATGTATTCTTCGATGATGGCCTGCACCACTTCTCTGACCACAATGCTGATGGTGTTGTGTGGCACTCTCCATCCGTACTGCATGCTCCTGTACTTGGTCCCTGAGGCTAGGTGGCGCAGTCAGTGCCACCTTGAGCCCAGGATCGAGGCTGGGCCGGAAGTTGGTGCTCTTCTTGGTCAGCCTGGGTGTCAGCCACTGCACAACTTTGTCAAACATGGCTGGAGGCATCCTCATGAAGTTCTGGAATGCACGAGGGTCTTTGTTCCTGAGCTCCACCATCAGCTTGTTGTACAGTCCATACTCTGTTCTTCTCCCGATCCATCTTCGGACCCAGACGCTTCTTGGCCGCCTCCTTTTCTTCCCGTAGTAGAGTTCACAGAGCCTATAGATGGCTTCGCACTGTTGCAGAACGATGGTGGCTGCCAAAAGGAATTTGTTACTACCATGGATGCTGTGGAAGAGCAAGAGGCAGATGAAGGCTGCAGAGGTCTGCACAGCTGGGCTGTTGGTCTGAAAGTGAGATCCAGGTGAGTTCCTCCCCATTTTTATAGGCAATATAGGTTTTCCCCTATGTGTCCTTTTGCATCCTCTGGGCATCCTCTAGACATCCTTCATATCCGAGATAGGTCCACTCTGCGAATGTTTTTTCCATTTTAAATGCTTTGTATGCGTGCTGCATCCGCTTTCATCCTTTCTCCGTCCATGCTACTAACACTGCGTGTGCATTCCGCATCCGTTCCGCTTCCTCCCTGTGTCCGTTTACCGCTGGAGCGGATTTGAGTTGTGTGGATGCACAGCGGATGCCTAGTGGATGTGGCGGATTCGTAACGGATGCTGACGGATGCAGAACGGATGTCCCCCTTATGCCTAGTGGATGCAGAACGGACGCGTTGGATACATTTTCTACTCAGAAAGTTTTGAGCAGCTCAAACTTTTTGAGCGGATGAAATGTCAATAGACGGATGATGGACGGATAGAGAGGTAGCAAAACGGATGCAGTGAGTACAGAACGGAAGCATCGCGTTAGCCAACAGATGGCAAGTGTTTTTCTCCGTTTTACATCCTCTTTCCATCCATTGGTGCAGTGTGACAGGGGCTTAAGGAAGGTATGTTAAATTAGTTAAGCAAACGTTGTTGTTGGTATTGTTGGTATTGTTGGTATTGTTGGTATTGTTGGTATTGTTGGTATTGTTGGTATTGTTGGTATTGTTGATATTAATATAATCAATACCAATGTAATGAGTACTGTTGTAAACATCTTGATTAAATCCTAAAACTATGTGTCCCCAGACAATACACTGTTTAACTGAAACTGGGATTTTTATACATTATAAAATAAAATAAAAACTTGAAAAATAAAACTCGGAAATGATAAACTGACAAACAGTATTGGTGAATCTTTCAGTTAATTTTTTTTCTTAAATGGGAATATCTGCAAAAGCTTTCGTCCTGGATGATCATTTATGACAAAACTGTAGTGAGATCCAGTGTCATATCACACATTTTTCTGTAAAATTTAGCAACCTATTTGAATTGAGGTGATTAGAATGTGCTTTTCTAACTCTGACCTTTGGATAACACTTTGGTCTGCTTGATGAAGAAAAAAAATTCAGTCGAAGCTAACCATAAGGTTTTGCATTAGTTATCCTTGAGGGTACTGGCAAGTTTATGATTAATATATGCATGTTAATATCAAGTCAGGCACTTGTTTGGAACAATTATTCATGGTGACTTAACATTTTGTTGCTGTTCTATTGTACATAAGGGGCAGTGTCAGATTACCTGTGATTATTTTGGTTCCAATGATATTGTATATCACGTCAAGTACAATGTAGCGTGGGACAAGGCATCATTAGCAAAAAGTGATGGGAAAATTAATTGAACAAGAAATTTAAGCAATAAAAGCCTTGAGTGGTTGCAGGGGGTTAAAGTAGCAATGCTACTTATGGCATTTGCTACTTTAATCCCCTGCAACCACTCAAGGTACAGCTTTTCAAAAGACAGTGCACATTCCTAAGTATTCAATAAAGCCAGATGCCGAACTTTCAATACAGGTAATCCTTGCTTAACAACACTAATTAAGACCAGAATTTCTGTCGCTAAGTGATAAGGTCATAAAGTGCAATATCATATGACTGCATCGCTTAGCAATAGCAATTATGACAGTCTCTTGCTTACCATCATTAAGCAAATCATGAGAGTCTTTAAGTGAGGACTTCATGTCATTGTAACTTTTTATTTCCTACCTGCTTCCCTATTGATTTTGCTTGGGAGAAACCAGCAGGGAAGATGACAGGTTTCTATCACCACAGGAAGTCTGTGACATCTGGAACTCTGAAAACTCATTGTAAAAAGTAAGACTACACCTAGAATACAGCATCCTGTTTTGGTAACCACACTATTAAAAAAGATGTTGAGACTCTAGAAAGAGTGCAGAGAAAGCAACCAGAATGATTAGGGCACTGGAGGCTAAAAAATACAATGAATGGTTGCAGGAACTAGGCATAGCTAGTCTAGTGAAGAGAAGGACCAGGGGAGGCAGTGTTCCAATATTTGAGGGGCTGCCACAGAGAAGAGACTGTTTTCCAAGGCACCTGAAGGCCAGACAAGGAATAATGGATAGAAACTGAACAAGGAGGGATTCCACCTGGAAATAAGCAGAAATTTTCTGACAGTGAGAACAATCAACCAATGGAACAGAAGTTGCTTTCAGAAGTTGTGGGAGCTTTATCACTGGAAGCTTTCAAGAGAAGACTGGATTGCAATCTGTCAGAAATGGTGTAGGTAGGGTCTGCTGCTTGGCTGGGTGTGTGTGGACTAGATGACCTATAAGGTACCTTCCAACTCCTTTAACCTGTTAAACTACCATACATTCACAGTGCTGTCTCAAGTTCAAACAGTAGCTGAATCAGTGGTTGTTCACTAAGGATCACCTGTATTCATTTACATTGTTCACACAAGAAACACTTTTTATCTGCTGAAGAAAATGTCTACATCAACTGTGATGATAGAACACATAGTGGGATGGAATGGAAAGTATTCATTCTCAGAAGATCAAAGAGCTCAAATCAAGTTAATTCTTTTCATTGTAATCAAATGCCAACTATCTTTATATTAGCCACTGATAATGAAGGTCTAGGCTCATTCATTTTTCTAGAAGTCCTTTTGTACACCATGTACTTGTGAAGCAGGACTGAGAAGGACTTCCGAGGCCATTCAAGACAACTATGGGTGAATTAATAAAATGAGATAGTTACATTTTGGCAATTATGTACATTACTGATGAAAGACATGTAAGATTGGTCTAGATTATACTAATATACCCCTTCTATTCACACAATACCTAATACTGAAAATTAAGGGACCTTTCTGAATAATTTTTGGTAGTGCATGTGGAATTGAGATTTATATGAATGATAATCCTGCATTCCTGTTACAGTGGAGCAGAACCAAGCTCTAAGGCAGAGTTTCTAAACTTGGTGAACTTGAAGGTATGAGGACTTCAATTCCCAACATGTTCATCTATGGCAGGGTTGTCAAATTTGATTTCATTGAAGGCCGCATCAGGGTTGTGTTTGACCTTGGGGTGGGGGCAGGGTGAATGTGGCCAGCTCAACATCACTTGTATAGGGGGCACCTGTGGTAGCCTGAACACTGCCAGTGAAAACAGGCTCCCATACTCCATTTTTGTCAGCAACGGCCTCCTCCAACCCTCTGCCAGTGAAAACAGAGTTTGGGAGGGCTGCATGTGGCCCTTGCAAGGTCCGTTTTTGGCTGCAATGGCCTCCTGCAACTCTCTGCCAATGAAAATGGAGCTCGGGAAGGGCCATGCGCAGTCCACCCGAGTTCCATTTTCAATGGTAGAGGCACTGCAGGTAGGTCTTTCACTGTTTCCAGGGTGGCCCCAAGGGCCAGATCCATCCTGTAAGCTGGATTTGGCCTGAGGGCCTTGTGTTTGTCACCACTGATCTAGGGTCATGCAAGCTGTGGAATTTGAGGGTTTTAAGTCCACACACCTGGAAATGGCAAGGCTGGGAAATGCTACCTTGTTACAACACACACTAACATATCCACAGACCTGACATCTAACCCTATTTTACCATTCTCTGCTAAGGGAGGAGTAGGACCACTATAAAACAGTGCGTCCAATTCCCCAAACCCCACATAATGTCCTAAACCATCCTATGGTTGATTATATTGAAAGTTACCAAGAGATCTAAAAATCTCAGAAGAGGGATCTTCACTTAGCTCCTTTAAAAATCATTCACCACAGCAATTAATGTGTTTTTGCCTCATGCTCAGGTCTGAATCCTGATGTCCATGTAATCTAATTCTTCTAAATCACTCCTCAGCTGTCAACTGCATACTGTTTATAGATAGAGATTAACAGAGTTGGAAGGGATCTTGTGGGTCACCTAATCCAACCCCCAACCCAAGCGGGAGACTCTACACCATTTCTGACAGATAGCAGTCCAGTCTCTCCTTGAAAACTTCCAATGATGGAAGTCCCACAACCTCTGAAGGCAAGCTGTTCCATTGGTTGATTGCTCTCATGGTCAGAAAATTTCTCCTTATTTCCAGGTTGAATCCCTCCTTGTTCTGTTTCCATCTATTATTCCTTGTCTGGCCTTCAGGTGTTTTGGAGTTTCATCAACCTTTCCCCAAAAGTGAAGATTTGGGACTGGGTGATATTGTTCCATATAGCTGGATTAAAGGAGGGAGAGAAAAGGAAGCAAACCAGCCACATCCAGCTAATCCAGCATCAAGAACAAACCAGAAAGGACATGGATCTAATCCATGGATGGTAGCATCTTATTTACTTTATCTGACTCAACTTCATTCAATTCAAAAGATAGCAAAACAACCATCCATAGTTTGGTAATAATTACTATATGGATTGCAAAAGCAAACCCACAGGGTCTATTAAAGTTAGTATTAACATTCCAGAGTGCTTTTACAAATGGGCACTAACATTCTTAATTTCCACCTTCCGCACAAATAGCAAAACTGGTTTAACAACTCTGACTCTCCGAACTATAATTGCACACCCATTATACCATATTATTCCCAATACTATTGTTTTCCTGTTCTATATACAGGTAATAGTACACTTACAACCACAATTGGTATCAGAATTTCCAGTTGCCAAATTTTGATCTCATGATTGTGTGTCTACTGCAACAGTTGTGTTAGTACTGTTTGTAACTCACTTTTTTCAGTGCCATTGTAACTTCAAATATTGGCTAAATGAATGATTCTACATCTCATTGAAAAAATAACAGAGATACAAATTTCATTACAGTGACACAAACCTAGACTACTATTATTGCATTGATGCACTGAAGACCCTAGGAATTTTTTCATGATTAAAAGCTGTGCTTAGGGATGTTAGAAGACAATAGATGACATAGTGCCACTTATTTTCCTAAGCAGAATCCTAACAACCATTGAATATTCCAATAATCTGGAAAAATACAGTTAGAGATGTAGTTTGGAGTTTATGCAGTGAATCATTTATAATTTTTGAAATATTAGGTATTAAGTTATTATTTTAGATTTCCCAATGGGAAAAATTGTGAGATCTAAATATTGAATGGAACTCAACAGTAGTGAGTACCTAATCAATTCTCACTGATCTAAAATAAAACACCCAAATCAACAACAACAACAACAACAAATCCCAAAGGATCTGAATAGGGATGTGGTTACTCTTTGAACATGAGACTACCATGAAATCTAAGTTTGCAGATTACACAAAATATCCTGGAAAAAGATAGTGGCAAATGGCTTCCGTATTGTTGGGGAAACACCTGATTACTTCTGAGGATGGCTGTTAAAAAAAAGGAAAGATGATTCAATGCCAGCTACTGAAAAGGAACAAATGTTCTCACCAAGGCTTTGGAGACTGTAATTACACACACACTTATTTTAAAAACAAGTCTTATTTTATTGCAATGCTGGGAATTATTTTCATTCCCAGCCGGTAATAAATCTCAAACAGCCCCTCAAGTTAAGCACCCATTTTTCATTCCTGTGAAGTGCTGCCAATAACAGAAGTGTCAAATAAACTAGAACAAAAAGCAAGCAAAGTACAAAGAGCTTCAAGAATGAATCTGAACTGAACGAACAACTTTGCTTCCTGCAAAGGTTTCATCATCTTTGCCTGTCCTTTATTTATGGGAAGAGTAATCACCTCCCACCTTACTCCCAAATCATCCCTTTTATTTCAGCTGCTCTCACCTTCTAGCAGCTCTGTGAATCCTCTACCTCGGTGCTGCCAGACTCCAAAGGCTGTGGAGGTAGTACCTGACTCCCAGATTGCCCTGGCCCCATATCTGCATCGGACGCAGGACCCTCATCTAAGTCCTCTCCAGACTGATCTCCTTTCTTCCCCACTGTCCAATTCAGCTGCTGTCTGCACAGGCTGCCGGCAAATTACAACACTAAGGAGGAATAGTGCTGAAAATAATTTGACTAATCAGTTGCTTCTTTCAAGCTGTCATTGTACAGTGATATGTCTTCAGAAGTGTATAGGTAATCCTCATGCTTACAACTACATTTGAGATGAGAATTTTGAGTGTTAAACAAAGTGGTTATTAAGTGATGCACCCCGGTTTCATAAACTTTTTTGCCAGGGCAGTTGAGTGAATCACTGTTGTTAAATGAATCATATGGTCCTTCAGCAAATCTGACTTCCCCCATTGTTTTTGCTTGTCAGAAGCTGGCTGGGAAAGTTGCAAATTCTGATCTGCAACCATCCAAAACACATGCCGATTGCCAAGGACATGAAATTTGATTATGTAACCCTGGGAGTGCTATGATGGTTGTACTTCCGAGTTCCAGTTGTAAGTCACTTTTTTCAGGATCATTGTAACTTCAAATGGATAAATAGTTGATGGTAAGTTGAGGGCTTACCTGCATATGTCTCATGAGTTAAATTCAGGAGGAGTGGTGGGTGGAAAAGTTGAAGCCCTCTCCACCAGAAGCACATTAACACATGCTTTAGACTTTAAAAAATGAGGGCCCTCCCTTCTCCTTCCAATGGATAGTGGTTTTCCTACATCTAAATGACAAATGTCTATGGAGATTCTCAGTCATCCAGGTCATGGTTGTCCCAAAGGTGCTTTTTTTTTTTTTTTTCAAGAGGCAACTGGACTTTCTGTTTGTTCTTTAAAGATGTTTCGCTTTTTATCCAAGAAGCTTCTTCAGTTCTGAAGAAGCTTCTTTAGCTTTGGAAAACTGTCCAGCTGCCTCTTTAAAAAATGCTATCTTTGTCAGAGGTGGTATTCAGCAGGTTCTGACCAGTTCTGGAGAACTGGTAGTGGAAATTTTGAGTACTTTGAAGAACCGGCAAATATTCCCTCTGACTGGCCCCACCTGCATCTATTCTCTGCCTCCCGAGTCCCAGCTGATTGGCTGGGTCTTCTTTTGTTGCCCTGCACAGAACAGAGCTGGAAAGCAGGGAGGGAATAGGGATTTTGCAGTATCCTTTCCTTGCCATGCCTACCAAGCCACACCCACCAAGTCATGCCATGCCCACCAAGCCACACCCACAGAACCAGTAGTAAAAAAATTTGAATCCCAGCACTGATCTTTGGGACTAAAAGGAAAAACTCACCTCAGTAATAACAGGGTCTTATGGTTAAATATAATTTAAGTTCATAATGGTTCATAACAGGGTCTTATGGTTAAATATAATTTGAGATATTAAACTGTGGCTGCTACTCAACAATGGAGAAAGTTTGCTGGGGGAGGGGGGAAATGATTTTTTTAAAATGATTTGCCATACCATCTCCCTCCTTTGAAGTTAAACATTAACTTCACTATGAAACTCATCAATAGGATAAGCCACTGTTTATCCTTTCGCTGGTTTTCAGAGGCTGAGAAAAATGTGTTGCCTGATTATCATCAATGACTTCTGACCACTTGTTTTTTGAGAGATCAGGGAGGACCAAACTGTTGTTCTTGACTTCTAGCCTTGTGTTCCCTTTGCTCTATATTTTTAAGCTTGTTTCTGTAAGGAATTAAACATGAACAAATGAACAAGATGAAGAGGCTCTATTCAGCTGAAATATAATTTCCAGGTGTGCATATGTTCTGTGAAAACCCCAATAGGACAAAATGATGGCTACCATCTATATAAGGCAATAGGATAATTTATTGACTGATTGATTATGTGCCATCAAGCTGATGTCAATTCTTAGTTGTAAAGTTCTATAGTCCAAAACTGGAAGATGAGAAATCTTAGTGTCTGAGCACTTCCATCAAAGACTGCCAGTTCAAAAATGTTTCTGCATCCTTACTATTCCATAACGTTGACTGTCTCTGAGAGCTGAAACAATTTAGTTCTGGCTCAGTTGAAGTCCCAGAAAAACAGTAGGTTATTCTTTAGCTTTTGAAACACTGTGATTCTTTTCCTTTTTGTAAGAATTCTGAGTTTATTATGTCTTGGGCTTCAGATTTTCCAAAGAGAAAGGTCATTTGGTATCCTTTTGGTTGTCCATTGTAGAAAATGCTAGGATTTTTCCTTCCTTCCTTCCTTCCTTCCTTCCTTCCTTCCTTCCTTCCTTC